>CM077284.1:90739151-90796651 GCA_039654925.1 Anguilla pacifica | reverse complement strand
TACACAAATGGGGAAAAACATTTCTCCTTAAGGCCTTCAGAAACAAGCAAGGGAAAACACAACATCCCGTACAGTAATACCAGAACACATTCAGTCACAAGACTGTAAACCCACGCGATCGTCAACAAAAGCCGCCATTAAACAGCACGTCACCCACGCCGGCCAGTGCCATGCCAGCTAGGCGTCTGTGCCCGAGAGCGGTGAGGGGAAGCAGAGATGATGTCTGCCAGGGGTAATGGATGCCTCTCTTTGGGGAGGTGGGCGGGGTGATGAAGGCAGCCCCGGTGGACCAATAGGAGCCTGGCAGAACAACATGATCTCCCCTCCAGAGACCCGGATCCAAAACAAAGCCAGTTACGGGCCCACCGAGACCAGCGATTCACATCAGAGGATGTGCGAGGGGAGGGAGGGAGGGAGAGAGGGAGGGATGGAGAGAGAGAGGGAAGTACAGAGGGGGAGAGGGACAGAGGGATAGAGGGAGAGAGGGAGGGAGGGAGAAAAGGAGGGAGAGAGGGAGGGAAGGAGAGAGGGAGAGGGTGAGGGAAAGAGGGAGAGAGGGATGGAGAGATAGAGGGAGGGAGGGAGGGATGGAGGATAGAGGGAGAGAGGGAGGCATGTGTGGGTGATTAATAATTCAAAGCATGAAGACTGAACCGAGCGTATGAAACAAAAGGCGGGGGAGAGGAGAAGCTGCTCAGGACAAGCTGAGGTACGCGTGTGCCAGAGAGGGGGGGTGGGGGGGGGCGGCGGCCTGGCGTGACGGGCGGAGCCGATCTGACAGAGGGATTCCGGAACTTTCCATCTGGGCCGCCGCGGGTCACATGACTCGAGGAACGCGTCGCGGCGTCGGCCACACCCCCGCGCCGCTGACAGGAGCGAACGGGAGGAACAGGAGGGCGCCCGAAAGGAACTGGCACACCGGGACGCTCGCCAGGGCTCTGCTGAGATATCTGCTGTTATTCTTTCTTTCTTCCCTTTTTTTTATTTAAGAAACAACACATCTCGGGAAATGAGAAACAGTTTGGCGGGGAGCCCATCGCTGCCCCCCTCCCCGGCCAGGGGGGGGACGCCGGATCTTTTCCACCCCACCCGCCTTCATCGCACGGGCCGCCATTATCGCCATCATGTTTATGGGTTGCCGGGGCGATCGAGCTGTAGACGCAGTCTGTGTTCTTTTTCTTTTTTCTTTCCCTTTTTTTATAGGCCAGTGCTGTCACGGTTACTGCACTGGAGTCACGCTGGCGCCCTTCTCCTGTCCACCCGCGAGTGTGTGTGAGACAGAGACGAATGTGCTGCTGCTCTCCTGCAGCTCGCACCCCCCCCCCCCGCTCCCCCCCGCTCCCCCAGCATTCCCTCGCTCGCGCTGGAAGGAGAGGGTTTATTTAAAAACATGGAGGGGCGTTATCAAAGCGTCCCAGCTGTGCCTCGGGCTACCTGTTTCCAGCCAGCACTGACAGTCTGCCCCCCCCTTTCCCAGGATGAGTCTTTTCATCGGGTCAAACCTGTCAATTATACGAACCCCCCCCCCCCCCCTCCCCCAGTACCTATTCCTGATGGGAGCTGGGGTTCAGAGCCGCATCGCTGGCAGAGGCCGCACTGCCCGAGGCCCTGGCATCAGCGTGGCATGGCGGTTGGAGAAACTGACTTTGTAATTTAAAGTTTTGCGGGTTCAAATCCCTTGGCTGGGGCGCCGTTGCTGTGCCCTTGAGCGAGGTGTCCTGAACCCAATTTCTTCAGGAAAATATCCAGCTGCATGAATGGGTAGCAGGCAAAAAAAAATGCGACCTGTGAAAGCTGTTCCAGATAATAGCACCAGAGCCAAGGCCTCACTGCAGTGATGCGCGTGCCCCGCTCCTAAAAACACTCGCTGCTCTCTCCCGCGCCTCTGACCCTGCGTGAGCCGAGCCTCGGGCGCGTCCAATCTCACCACTCAGCAAAATCACAAACGTGTGATCAGAATGTTCTTAACCGAACCTTCTACTGCTGATGTAACAATCGCTACTGGTAATCGAAAGCAATGGAGTTCTAGAACGTCCCAAAAAAATCCACTCTTCAAAAGGGTAACTGTAGATACCCTGATTGGCCGAATCAGGTGTTCTCATGCCGGGGAAGAACAGCAGCCCGCACCCACACAGGCCCTTCACGGACACGTTTGGGCACGCCCGCGATACTGTGCCACAGACAATGTGATCGCAAAGGACAACCTCACAGCGTTTTCCCACAATGCACCATTCCGCTGACTCAGCCCCCAGCGCCCCGCCAGCCCTTCTGCGCTCCCTCGCTGGGTGACGGCAACAAAAAAATCTCACGGCCAGGAGGGGTTACGCGAAATCTCCGATCGCGACAGGAAGATTTCTTCCAGAGCTCCCAGAGCAAGCCCTGCCCACGGCGATCCAGGAAATGGAAGCCCGCGGCGTACACACGCGTGCACACACACCACCACGCGAGGCGTATGAAAACCATTAGCAGAAACTGATTACCTCTCGGCAGCGAAATGCATTAAGCCGGGCCCAGGCACCTGCGTGTTTGAGGGCAGCTGGCGGCTTTGGGGTAGGGTGTACGAGGCTGGGGACCCAGACACTGTGCAACGGAAACACTGAGGATGACGAAGGGAACCTTCGCACCGAGATTCGAACGAACCCTCCTCTGTTTGGTTTGTGAGCGTCGGCTCGCAGAGAGAGAGAGGAGGCCTGCATTCGACAGACTGTCTCAAAGGAAGAACGCTGATCTCTGATCAGTCTGATGCTGTTCACACCCCAGACTCATCTATTATGAGCTAAAAAGGCTGAACAGACCCTAGATCAGCACATGCAGGCTCAGGCCCTGAGGCTGGCCTAGGACTGGATCCTGGAACCGGGATCTCAAATTCAGCCCAGCACAGCGCAATGTTTGGGTGCAAAATCAACACTTTTTTTTCTTTTTTTTTTTTTTTTGCTTTTGCTTGTATTTCCTATTCCTATTGGACTCTTCTGAACCCTGTTAGATTTGATTTTCAGTTTACTTAACAAAGCAGTTAAGTAAAATGCCAGAGGATCACATAGCAGAGTACATAGGCTGTATAGCTACAAAGCACATGCCACCATTTCTATAAAAAAAAATGAAACAAAATGAAACTTCACAAGTAGGCTGTAAGTTCAGTGGGGGGAAAAATAGCCGGAATAAAAAAAATAATGTAGGCTTTATATGACAAGGTGTTTAGCTGATGTCTGTTATTTAAAAAAAAAACAAAAAAAACAAACTGAAAACAAATCTTTATGCGTGTGCAAAATTAGCTTATGACCGCAAAACAGTCGATGCAGCCGTATTGGAGAATATTCCCCAGTAGGGTATCTTCTCAGCACTACGCCGTTCAATAGCCCCAAAAACTGACCCAGCCCAAGCTTGTGGTTCGCGTGCTACACAGCAGGTGTTGGGATCACACCATTTTCTACATGCTGCACATGACCACTGTCTCTGTGGCCCAGTCATCGTTGCTTCGGTAAAACGATAGCCGATAATTTCCCAGCAAGCAAAGTTTCACGACTGTGACCATACATCGAGTGTTCTGTGAAACATTAAAAACATGTTCCTTCATCTGCCAGAAATAAGTGTAACAATCACATACACGAAATTGACATAAATAAACACACAAATAACTAGTCATTACAAAACGGGGAAATGACATGAAATATTTTGAAAACGGCAATTTTTCTATTTCAGATTCTATACCTACACGTCATACACTATATTACGTGCATTATGCTCAATTTCATAAGCGAAACGTTATTTCTCATTATTTTATAGATAAGAGCGGTATTGCAACGCGAGGCACGAGGGAACGCAAAGAGCTGCTTAACTAGCAGCACGTAGCAGTGCTGTTGACTCAGCTACTCTGAGGGTGTGGTGCTGCAGGCCATGCGCACAGATAACTGAGCTGTAGATGTACAGAGCAGTTTAATGCTGCTCACGGATGCCCCCACTTGCAAAATACCAAACTCCCTCATTTCCTCATGTAATCATATTGAAATATTATGTTGCAGCTTGACTCAAAATGGCAAGGAAGTGAGTTGGACATTGGGGGACACACTCAGCTAGGAAACTGCAAGAAACAATAAATTACTACAAATATTACTTTGGGGGGGGGGGGGCAATTTTTCCGGCTTCAAACATTGGGGAGACCCGTCCTCTCTGCCTCCTACACCCCTGTTTCTACCTGAACTCGACCTCTATTTATGAACTATAATCAACCCAAACTTGTGTACAGGAACAGAAATGGACCAGGCCAGTACTGTGTTAATACACTGCATGTAGCAACCAAACAATTTTTTCTCTCTCTTTTGGTTTCTACATTGGGTACTGTACAGTTTTTCAAGCCAGCTTTTGTAAGGACACGGTTTGAGTCTGTGAAATTCCATAATTAATTGCTTGATTGCATTTAGTACAATAATGGATTATGTAATCACTCATTATCAGCCAGTTCATAAATCCTCTGAATATGAATTAAAAGGTGATTTTAGGGAATTATTTCACAATAGGAGTGCATCAGCTGAATGTCCTGCTAACCCACATGCTATGAAAGGCTTCAGCTAGCAAAACTCACAAAAGAAGGACTCGCAATTTAACAAGGACGAAACTGTCCATACCCACGGTGCACCTGTGCAAAGTGTCATGAGTAAAACTCGGCTAACTATATAGCTAGCTAGCTATGGCATGTCCTCACCTCTGTAACAGTATTTGTTGTCCTCCGTGTTTCGGTGGTACGCGCTAACTAGGTTAACTAAACTAGGCAAAGCGCTAACATGCTGACATGTTAGGGTTAGCTAAAGTAACGTTAGGCGATAAAGCTGTGCCTAAAAATGACGTGCCATTCGAAAGTGGTGATTTTGGGAGATGCACCTGCGCATACGTCCTACTAAACGAAGCACCACCACACCAACTGCGCATGCGTCCTACCAAACGTCCCTCAAAGGTCGTCCATGAGTGAGTGAGTGAGTGAGTGACCATGATTTGCCAGGCAGTCCTGTGTGCCATGGGAGAAAACAAAGAGGGAGAATAATGCCATTGTAAATTATTTGTTTTGTCTTTAATGTGTATTCTGTCATATGTCATACGCACTGTTTCCCTTTTACATGAATTTAAGCACATCTTAAATAGAATTCAAGCACCACTGAAAAGCTAAATATTTTTTTCTGCTTTTAATTTTACTTTGACATTTCAGAAATTCCCCTTCGCAGCTGAGCTACCACATGACACGGCGGTGAGAAAATTTTTTTTTTTTTTGTCGAGGGTTTACATCACACCTCCAGTCCTGCAGCTGTCTCGCCCATCCTCTACTTCCTGTCCTCAGCATAATTTAGCAATCCCGACGCATTTCTCCTCCCACTCCAAATAACACCTTGTAACTGTAAAATCTCAGGGTTTTCCGCTGCGGTTCTGATGTCGTCTGAACAATGGAAACCTGTGAGTCACAGCCACACAGGCCTGGATTCAGTCAACAATCGCCCTGAGAAAAAATTTCACACTTAAAACGCAAAAATTTGTTCACATGTATGCGGTTTGCCAAGTTCGCCAATCACCTAAAATAAGTTCCCCAAACAAGTGTTTGTCGGGGGAAAAAAATGCTTTGCATCCAGGCCATAGTTAGAACCAGCCCTGTGTGTTTGCGTGGATATAAAGATATTTTAGATTGTGTTGAGAAATAAAACTGTTTTTTAATTTATTTCTTTTTTTTTTTTTAAAGAACTTTCATTTCCAGCATGTCTCAGTCGTTGATAACAAAACCTTTTCCTTCCAACAGTGAGTCATAAAGTGAGAAGCTGATTAAATACAACACCCTCCTTCTGCCAGACCTCAGCTGGGCAGCAGGCTGCTCCAGTCCCTTCCAAGCATTTCAAAGGTGATGTTACCACAAGGCTTCCTTCATACTGCATAAGTTGACATTTGCCATTTTAAAATGTGAGTGCGTTTGTGTCTTTGTTGCTACGGAGATTAACCGAGAGATTATGTCCGTCACTTCAAGCAGGCAGTAGCAGTAAAAAAACATTTTAAAATAAATTTTTTAGAATTTTGAGTATTTGATCTTGTTTTGAAGGTAAGATAAGGCCATTCTATTTCTCCAAACTGGAACTCTTTTTTTTTTTTGTTGTCATTCAGTCCAAGACTGATGCATGCTAATCTACACCAGTCACCACCCTGCTTGCACTCTGGAGCATTAGCTGGCTTGGATTAGCATGCAAGGGCTTAACTGTGTATTACTCAGTCCTGTTCGGGTTTGGAGCGAACCAGGTTACAGTGTGCCAGTTTAACTACGATGGCACTCACATTTCAGAGGCTGACGCTTTGCTACAAGTTCGGCTTTTTAAACATCACAAAATTCAGAGAGGTGAAGTGGATCTTCACGAACAAGTCAGCAGGCTTTCAGTTGTTGCCTTTAGTTGTTGCCGTTATTTATTTATTATTTTTTTGGCCTGTCACCACGTCTTCACGGGTTAATCTCATGTTGCAGCTTCGGTGCGGGCACAGTGAAGGCAGCCATTGTGCTCACTGTTTCAGACAACAGGGCCTTAGCGTTTCCCTTAGCAACACACGAGCTGAAGCATCAGCGCGGAGACGCGCGGTTCAGGTTTGCATCCGCAAGTCCTAATTGGCTGAATCTGACAGTTTGCCAGGTGATGTAGTGGAGGCAGGGGACCCTTGGGATCCTCAAGTAGGAACTTGATACGACGCTGGACCCTCTAGGGGGGTGTTATCAGCCCAGACAGGTTGAATGGCCCAGCCTCATCACCAAATATTTGTATATTCTGATGTTCCTTCCAAAATGGGAGATATTCTCCTGCATACAATATGGAATGATAAGAGAATTGATAAGAGAAATGTTTTTTATAAACCATTTTTGTCATATATTTATTTTTTTATCACATATTTAAAATATGAAACTAATACAAATTATTTGTATTTTTTACTGAAAATGTGAAATTCATTTAATGCGTCAATCAATTAAATAAATGAAGAGCCGAGCATCATTCAGCGAATGTTCCGACACTGCGTGCAAAAATCCCAAGGCCATTTTTAGAAACAAAAGGAACATTAACAATTCAAGTGATATGAACTCATTTTTCTTGCAGCAACACACCAAACAGCAGGCAGCAGATGTTCACTTGCTGGTTCTTTACTGCACCAATTTATCGTAATTGTTACGGTTTTGATCGCGCCGTACAGTGACCATATGCCGGTGAGCGCATCAAAATGACTGGATACAGTGTGTTAAGCAAACGCGTGTCTGTTATTGTGCACAGTCCCTAATGCGAGCCCTTTCTTAGCATCGTTTATAAATCATGCACGATTGTGCGCACGGTTCGACAGCGTGTGGACAAACACAGTGCTGTAAGCGTGTACGTGCGGTGGCCCCAGAGCCCGTGTGAGTTTATTAGCCGGGTCCACTGCGTGTTATTCAGAAAAGCGTTAGTTAAAAGACTGGACTGAATCCACGTGCTCCCTTACTTCCTTTGGAGAAACAGGTGAATATTTTATATCCCTTATTGAAAAGTAATACACAACAATATATTGCAAATATGCAGACTTTCTGAAAAACATCATGATAAATATATTCCACAGCGAAGTACGTATCGTGGCAAATAATTCGCCCATTAATTGCAGTTCGCAATATATTTTCTTATAAATATATTAAAAATATATTTTTACATATATTTTAAATATATAAATGATATATTTTTAATATATTTTAAATACATTTCAGTATATTTCATGTCTGTGAGGGATCGACTCTCACGCACAGTGCAGAACTGAACTGCGCACCAGGCTGAAATGCCTAATTCTGCATGCAAATGAAATTCCATTCCCATAGGTCACCTGCCTCAAAGCAAATCCACCATTTTATAAAATAAGGGACGTGTACAGGGTAACCTAATCTGTCAGTGATCAAACACATTTACAAAGAAAACAGTGAATCACAGCAGTTTGTTGATTAAGATACAGTACAAGGTATTACCATTGCCCAGACATGTAGTACTATGAGTACTGTACATGTAGTACCTCACCCCATCTGTACTATGTCTGAGCTGCTATATATACACACACACACGTGTATACATATATATATATATATATATATATATATATATATATATATATATGCAAATATATTTGCAGAGCTGTTGTTAGCATTTCCCTAATAGTTGCCATTCTCCTGCCTGCTTTACATTTTCATGCATAATCTGATATAGCTCCAAAACATAATATTTGAACCTATAAGGCAGTGCCATGATGTGAATTCCCAGCTGTGTGGCCAGCCATGTGTTCCTCTCTGACAGACAGTCATGACTTTTTACCCAACACAAAATAGTTGTATATTTCTATCTGTCAGGACAATAATGTCACCAGATAAAAAAAGAAAAGTTATCCTGCACCTACATAGCCAAAATTGGCTACAGGCGAATTAAGACTATATGATACCAAAATGGCCAATTGCACATTTGTTCTCATTTTAACAACATAGTATGATAATGTGCAGAAGGTGCAGAAAAATGCAGTTGTTTCTGGAAACACAATCCTACCTCAATAAGCTTTGATTTAAAAAAAACAAAAAACATACAGTTGAAGAACACTAGCAGATGAAATAGCTGGTCCGAGCACACACACAATCTGAGTATAAACCAGCCCCTTCAGCATGTAATCCTGACTGTAAACCTAGACTGTACATCTGCAGGTTCCCCTGCACAACACAAAGATCTTAAGCAGAGCGCTAATCCCAGTAAATGCTCTTAGCACTGCGCTATTCCTTCAGAAAAGGAGCATGTTTGTGGCTAATAAACCTCAGCAGCCGTTGCTGATAGTGGGGAGTTGGGGGTGGGGGGTGGGGGGAGGGGTGTGGGGTCACAGTGTAACAGATAGGGACCCAGGCGTACAACGGCAGGGTTGCCGGGTTCGATTCCCAGGTGGGGCACAGCACTTAGTCATCAGATACTGTGAGTGAGAAAGAGCTGTGTGCGGCTAAACCAGATGAAAGGATTTAAGTCCAATGTCCAACGACAGCCCTGCCATTCTGCTCACTGAGAACAGATGAGAGCTCAACAGAACAGGGCAGAGCAGAACAGACCGACAGCCCTGGCCTTCTGCTCACTGAGAACAGATGAGAGCTCAACAGAACAGGGCAGAGCAGAACAGACCAACAGCCCTGGCCTTCTGCTCACTGAGAACAGATGAGAGCTCAACAGAACAGAACAGAGCAGACCGGTGCAGAGTGCTACTGCAGTGTCTGCTCTTCCCTGCAGATCTCAGATCTGTACCCATGCTGAGGTCTAGGGCACAGGACATCAACTTTTGTTCACAAAAATGTGCACATTTTAAACAGTGCACCCCCTGGGAGTGCATTTAGACTCATTCTAAATGTTCATTCGCCCGGTTCCATGTGATCTGATTTTGTCCGCCACAGTCCATGGTTTACGTTCTTATTCAACATTGCTAGCAGACACATCACTCTGGATTACCAGATTGCAGAAGACACGCAGTTCCGGATACAGAATGGCAAACACCCGACTCTCTGTCCAAACACTCATTTTAACTAGCCTCTCACTCACAGTGCTGAACTGGGGAATCAAGGTGGGTGGGAATCACAAGGGGTTGTGCAGCCAAACAACAAAAGAGGGGGAGGTGCAGGTGCCCAGATAGAGAAAGCCTGTTTGGGAATTTTATTACAACATCAACACCTATATTCATATCTGATATTAATGAAGAGATAGCCAGATTAAGGGCAATTACATTAGAATCAATTACCAATTACCCTGTCAAATACTACGCTTTCACATTTAGTTTGGTTTATGACTCCACTCGTAGTTCTGTTATTAATCCTCCTAAAAATCCACTCCACAGATCACATTTCAAAAACAGAAATGATAAAACTGTAATTGTGCCTCTGATCTATGCATTCTGTACTTTGAGTTGCACAAATACAAATATTTCTCAATCAGAAGCAGTAAACATCAAATGAAATACAAATATGTTTTTTTCAGTCAATGTGCTGTGAGTATTTATCTGAAATTGACACAAATATCATTTTCAGACAAATATTCACAACAAACAAGTACAAAATAAAGCATTGAATACCAGTGTTTAGTAACATTTGAATAAAAGCCCATTTTAACCCGAGCCAGACTGTTCAGCTAGCACCATCTCGCATTCATTATCAAGGCCAGACTGTTCAGCTAGCACCATCTCGCATTCATTATCAAGGCCAGACTGTTCAGCTAGCACCATCTCGCATTCATTATCAAGGCCAGACTGTTCAGCTAGCACCATCTCGCATTCATTATCAAGGTCAGCGACACCACGCGTCTATTCCTCTCTTTCACTCTCGCTCTCTCTCCCACCGCCCACTTTTATTTTCTTTTTTCTCCTAATAAAAAGAAGCAAATGCAATTACTTCCTAATGTTGGACTTACCCTACTGACTCGGTGAGGGTTAAGTCAGTCTCTACTGACTCGGTGAGGGTTAAGTCAGTCTCTACTGACTCGGTGAGGGGTAAGTCGCTCCCTACTGACTCGGTGAGGGGTAAGTCGGTCTCTACTGACTCGGTGAGGGTTAAGTCAGTCTCTACTGACTCGGTGAGGGTTAAGTAGGTCTCTACTGACTCGGTGAGGGTTAAGTCAGTCTCTACTGACTCGGTGAGGGGTAAGTTGGTCTCTACTGACTCGGTGAGGGGTAAGTAGGTCTCTACTGACTCGGTGAGGGGTAAGTAGGTCTCTACTGACTCAGTGAGGGTTAAGTTGGTCTCTACTGACTCGGTGAGGGGTAAGTCAGTCTCTACTGACTCGGTGAGGGGTAAGTAGGTCTCTACTGACTCGGTGAGGGTTAAGTCAGTCTCTACTGACTCGGTGAGGGTTAAGTAGGTCTCTACTGACTCGGTGAGGGTTAAGTCAGTCTCTACTGACTCGGTGAGGGTTAAGTTGGTCTCTACTGACTCGGTGAGGGTTAAGTTGGTCCCTACTGACTCAGTAAGGGTTAGGTCGGTCCCTACTGACTCTGTGAGGGTTAAGTCGCTCCCTACTGACTCGGTGAGGGGTAAGTCGGTCCCTACTGACTCGGTGAGGGTCAAGCCGGTTTGGATTAATGTGCTAACCGGTTAGCGCCGGGCTGCGGCCTCCAGCGAGCGGAACTGCTGCGTGTGCAAGTGCAGACGCTCCCGGGCTGTGCTGACGCAGGAGCCAGCTGCACTGCAGAGAACAGGAGGCTCATGAAAGTCCAGTCAGGCTCACACACCTCCCCCCCCCTCCCCCCCCCATCCCAACGAGGTGCGACCTCTGGGGGGGGGGGGGGGTTAACCCTGAGAGCTATAGTGCAGCAGGAAATGCACATCTATCTCTAAACAAACTGACATGCCCATCCCGAGTCATTGGCCTCACCTCCTCCTCTCCTCTTCCCACAACCCCCTGCGCCCCCACCCCACACCCCCACACCCCCCACCGCCCACCCCACACCTAAAACCCGCCTGCGGCTCTGCCGTCTGCCCAAACTCGCTACGGCACGGAGGAGAGAGGTCACTGACTGACGCACTGGCACAGCCGGGGGGTGGGGGGGTGGGGGGGTGGGGGTGGGGGTTGGGGGCCGTGCCAGGCCAGGATATTAGCGGGAGGCTCCTCGTGACTCCGATTCGGCCCCGTCGCCGGAGGACAGAGCCGCCGCGCATGTGCGACGTCCTCCAGCACAGGCCATACCAGGTGGGCCCTGCGCACGCAGCCCGCCATTTTGGCTCCTGACCAGCGCAGAACCAGAGGCTTACGCTTAGCCCACTGCTCCAACTGACTTCCTAGGCCTCAGGTATCGGCAGAGTTCGCCTTCGTCGTTGAATTCACTGGGCGGCCATTGCGGCTCAAGGAGGTAAAACACTAAACTGAGGCCACGGCCTTTTCAAGCTTCAGTCTCGGCTCACCCTTGCTTTTCAGTGCCAGGGGGACCAACGTTCATGCTGCACAATTCCACAAATGAACTCTCAGTCCCCGGCCAATCCAGTCATTGAACGGACTCAATGCCCGGCCTACCCCACCTCACCACGGCAGTGCAGTGGAGGCCTGAGGGCAACTAACATAAGTCACCAAGCAAATAACGGCATGAGCACACACACACACACACACACACACGCATAAACACACACACACACACACACGCACACACACACACACATGCACACACACACACACATATGCACACACACACAGGCACAAACCTGCATGGACACACACACACACACATGCTCACACACACATGCACAAACACGCACGGACACATAAATGCACACACACACATGCACACGCACACACACACATGCACACACGCACACACACATGCACAAACCCGCATGGACACACACACACACACACATGCTCACACACACATGCACAAACACGCACGGACACACACACGCACACACATACACTCACACACTCACACACACACACATGCACACACACATAAACACACACACACACAAACACACACATGCACAAACCCGCACGGACACACACACACACACACACACACACTCACACACATACACACACACACTCACACACACACACACGCACAAACACGCATGGACACACACATACACACACACATGCCCACACACTCGCACCGGACAGGCGCTCACACGAGCCAATCGGGATGGATTTTAACCTCCATGGCAACGGAACTTAGCAGTTGTGCAAGGATCACACAACATCTGCCTGCCCAGCACAGACCTTTCCTGTTCGTTCACTGGCTTGATTACGACCGTTTTTTCCAGGATTACGCAGGAGTAAAATTAAGGGATTTGAAAAGCAATTTTGATGCACTGGATGAGCAAAAAGCGTGTAATTTTACCCACAATCCTCAGCTATTGCATTGGCTTATCTCCTGGTACCTGCATTGAGGTCCACTGTGACAGATGTCAAGGCCTTGTCCTAAAACACAATCCCCTCAGTAACAACATGTCATGTGACATTGCATCAGTAGATAACCAGTATGCACTGCTTTCTGCTCATGGGCACAAACAGGCACCAAACACTTTAATACACACGCAAGCATGACTGCTAACAAACAACAAACTGTACTGCTGTTCTCTTTGCAAATGAATTTTTTTCCCCCTTTCAGCATGAACAAGCCAGCTACACATCCCAGTGAGCCCTCCATTTTGGTCGGAGCGGCAAATTTCTACTTTCTTTCTCTACTCCCGATCAATCTATCACCTTACATCAATTACATTACAATGCAGAGAGTTTGTCTCATCGAGACCCTACACATTTAAACATGTACATTTCCATTATTTGGGAGACATGATGCTTAACAAAAGGTATTTAATTTTTCTTTTTTTAAAATCTGGTTTGGAAAAAAACAGGAATGGTGGAGAGACATTCTGAAATGCTGGTCATTTTCCTTACAGGGAAGAAAGGCCTATAACAGCATCCTCCCCTCCATCGTCCAGCCTCAACATCTGTCTCCGACCTCTGGCAGCTCAACACTCACACTGGTACACGTTTTTGTTCGGTGTCAGCTTTCTCAGAATGTTCCGGGTATTAAGGGCGATAATGCGTTTTGCGTAAATCTACTGTTAAGATAGGACCCGTGATTAATCCGTCAATAAACACACAACGACACTTTCCGTAATTCGTAGGCCGACAGTAGGCTGCGTGCGACTGAAAACATCGCACGAATTTGTACATATTCTGTACAAAACAACCATCACGGGCTACGTCAAAACAACAAACATCACTCGATTATTTATTTATGTCGAAGCATGTTCGCCCGCAGCCTTGCACAGTGTAACGCTCTGGCTGGACAATACAACGACAGGTGGAGTGGTCCGTTTCACGATCCAAATCATTTTTTCAATTAGTCTTCAGGAAACATCCCCCTATGGAAAAAAACAAGGCCCGCCCACAGCAATAAAGACGTTCTACAAATTTATCTGTCCATTTATCAAAGCGACGTCCCAGATGCCGCCGCCCCCCCCCCCCCCCCCCCCCCATCCACCCTCCTTCTCGCTAGCCCCAGCAAAACAGGGCAGATCGAGCTACAGCTAATTATAAGAACAATTTATTATACAATACCAGTTCAGTGTAAATAGCTGCAACTATTATATTAATTTTGTACCATTAGTTTAAACGATTCAACGATGACTACGATACGGGAGCGCAGGTTGACTGTTTTTCATTCCTAGTGGCACGAGTCGCCAGTGCATCAGATGCCAGTGCCTACGCAGTCTTTTGCAAATACTATGTGCACAAGATAACGATACTCTACGTCTCAGTATAAATATATATATATATTTTAAAGAATGGGCTATTTGCGACGTGACAAGAGCTGTATCATTTATTCAAACATAATAAATGCGCACAAATAAAATTTGACAGTAAACAGACATAATGACCACAAATATAAATCTAAATTATTCAGACCTTACCTCGACGTTTCCCCAACCGCAGATGGACATTAGAGTCACTAAAATACATAGCACCGTAAGGGCCATTCTCTCCTCCTCGGTCTTTCCCAAAAGGGGGTATTTTACTTGCTTCAACCTAATATGCGCCGAAAGCCGTGTATCTTGACGACAGTACCGCAATGGTGCCAGTCTGAGTCGGTGCCTGCCTCCGCTATCGCTCGTCCTTACAAGCACGTCTACTCGCTGCTTGCAGTCGCTGTCCTCTGCGCTCCAATCGCAGCTCGCGCTGTTACGCTGGAAGAACCAAGCCCTTTTCTGGTCGCCTCGACCGCATTCGCACAATGGCTCGCTTCACCCGAGGACACTGGCCAGTGTGTTCACGAGAGTCAGAAAAGCGGTTCAGCGAGGCGGCATAGAGAGACGCCTACCGGAGATGGAGAGTAATAAGAGACAGGGCGGATTTTCTGCGTTGTCTGGAAATATCTAGCCTATTTTTTCCCCCACAATTATGAGTGATGTTTTGACAAGTCTGTTCTCCCATTAACCATTTTGTCTCTCAGTTTGCACTCTATTTTGTTGCAAACTTTTTATTGAAGTCACATTATTTATTTATTTATTTATTTATTTATTTATTTATTTATTTATTTATTTACTTATATCATAACACCTTATCTGCACCAACACCGTGGTATGAATTTACAAATAATATTTCAGTATTGATTTTAAAAATACTTTAAAAATAATTCCAGACATCCTTATTGTTATTGATATTGATATTATAAAAAATTGTAAACTAACAGTTATTTCAAAACTAAATGTTTGGCTCAATAAGAATAAGGTTGTTTTTTTAAATATGTGTAAGTCTTTACTTTAAGTGCTTCATAATGTTTCATAACCATTGTCGTGGGAATACATACATTTCATTAAGAGCTTGATATCTGTCTTTCAAGGGACACATGGCATATATGATGTTTTGTAGACACTATCATAATAATGCCTCACCAATCAACAGTTAATCAATCAATCATCCTTTATTTATATGGCACATTTCATACACTTTAGTGCAACACAAAGTGCGTCACAAAGAATCAAAAGAACAGATAAAAACAGATAAATTAGGAACATGAAAGGCATTAAAAAGTATCAAAACAAATACAACAAGTACAGCAAAAAGTACAATAAAATGAAATTAAAATAAAACAAAATGAAATTCAAATAAATAAAATCAAATAAGATATTAAAACATTAAAACAGGACCAGTAAGAATTCATGTAAAAGCAAATGCTAAAAAGGTATGTCTTGAGTTCCTTTTCAAAATCATCCAATGACTGAAGAGCCCTCAGACCCTCTGGTAGGCTGTTCCACAGGCTGGGGCCATAGACACTGTATAATGCCCAGCCAAAGGTCTGAGTCATGCATCTAGGTGTGAATCACAGGTTACTGCTAGAGGATCTGAGGGTGCTGTTAGGCACATACCTTAAAAGCAAATCAGAGAGGTAGGGGGTGCTAGGCCAGAAAGTGTCTTATAAACTAAAAGAAGAATTTAAAAATCAATCCTAATAGGAATAGGTAGCCAATGAAGTGCTTTTATGTGTGCTCGCTTTTTGGTTTTAGTCAGGAAGTGAGAAGCAGAGTTAATGCGTGTCTCAAATCTTAGCTCAGGGTCCATAAGTGGAGTGACAGATTTTTCTTATTGGGTCTTTGGGTCCACAAGAAGCACCTCTGTCTTGTTTTGATTCAACTGTAGAGATGTTTTTAACTAGGTTTATAAGGACTTCGTATGGCCTTTTATCATTGGGGGATATGGAGATGTAAAGCTGGGTATCATCAGCATAACTATGAAATTGCACTCTGTGCCTCCTGATAACACCTGCCAGAGGCAGCATGTAAAGATTAAAAAGGACTGGTCCGAGAATTGATCCCTGGGGGACACCTGTGACATGTGACATTAAAACTCTCAGAAGTGCGCTCGCCCAGGCTAACATTGAAAGAAAGGTCTGTCAGACAGGTCTTAAACCAGTTAAGAGCAGTGCCTGTGATGCCCACCCATTTTTCTAGTCTGTCTAAGAGGATGGTACGGTCAACTGCGTTAAAGGCAGAACTCAGTACTCAATAGTACAAGAACAGACAGACTTTTAGCATCAGCACTCCTCCTGAGGTCATTCAATACCCTTACAAGAACAGATTCTGTACTGTGCCTGCATTTAAAATCAGACTGAATCTTTTCAAGAGTCCTATTGGAGGTTTAAAAACTCATTCAGTTTTTTAGCACTAATTTCTCATACATCGCACTAAGGTTAGAAACTGGCCTAAAATTGTTCAGATCAAATGGGTCTGAGGTGGTTTTCATTAAAAGTGGCTTCACCAGAGCATTCTTAAGAGCCGAGGGAAACTCCCCAGTTAGAAGGGAGCCATTCGCAATACTTAAGACCTCGTCAGATAGAGCACTTAAAACCACGTGTCCATTTTTTAAAAGCTGGTCATAATGTTTTTGCATGCAATTTACAATTTCATCATTGGGCAGATGGTGTTACCCATGGCGACTTACATAACTGCATTCCACATGGTAAGCATGGTAAGACCAATAGAGGAGTAAGAGCTAAGCAGTGTGGCAATCACAGAAGTGCCACTGTCAAGGTGTACTTCAAGACTGCTGAGAGAAGGGGTTTGTTTTTATATTATATATAGAAACACAAAGGTGTACTTCGAAAAGGGTGTTTTAAAAAAAAAAAAAAGATTTGCTGAAAACAGCCTGTGAATCTAAGCGGTTGTTCCCAGCACTTGGAACGGTACTTCTCTCTAGGGTTTTCGACACACTTGTCCCTGGTTACGGTTATACACTTTGTTGTACGTCGCTCTGGATAAGAGCATCTGCCAAATGCCTGTAATGTAAATGTAATGTAATTAATCTGCCTTTCTGGCTGTTGGGGAAGATCGTTCCACCATCTCGGGACAAAGGGCAGGGAACAGCCGTGGCCTCGAGGAGCAGCTGCCAAGGGCTCATCGGGATGGGACAGCCATCGAAATGGGAGAGCTGGGCGAATGGAGAATTTCGGTTAGAGTTTACGGCGTGATCGTTCCCTGAAGATAGGAAGGAACACTACCGTTCGTAGCTTGCTATGCCAGGGTGAACGATTTGAAGCCTCTGGTAACCAACAATGGGAGGCCAAGGGGTGTAAAGGGGTGTGAATTTAGGCTGGGTGAAGACCGGGCCCACAGAAATAGTCTGGACTGGCTGCGTACTGTAACATGACGTCACAGTAACACACACTATTAAAGATCTTGATGATAAAGTAGGTGATATGGTTTGGGATGGTTGTGACCACTCCAGGGCATCCAACAAGAACGCAAACACAGGTGTACAAGTGCCACTCTTTACACTCCCCTAATGCACACGCATAAGCACAGAGATCAAAAAGAACAGGCGCAGAGCACCGCTAAGAATTCTTGTTTTTAACTTAACTAGGGGCGGGCTTCCAACTATCGAATGCCAATCACATCTTATTAACCAATAAGAACATGGAGAAATAGGAAAAGGGAAAATTGTGATAAGCAGTCATTTTGACACAAGATGTGTTAAAAGTAACAACAGTAGTAACACAAAAAGTGTGTTGGATATTTGCACATCCTTCTTGAGAGTGCATAAATTACACCGAGAATTATTTAGCAAAAGGCAGGATCAAACACCACAGCAGGAGAAGCTGATTGCTTTACGACAGAACTTGAGAATTACAAGAATCAGGGTTAGTACTGTGGTTATGTATTTATGCAATTGCTGTAAGAGAGAATGAGTGTCTCAAGTATGACTTTATGACTAAATGTTTGTACTATGATAATCACCACTTGGGCATGGCCACTTTACATGAATCCTGTGATTAGAATGTATTTGTTTAAATCGATTTTGCCTCTATTTTACAATTAAGTTTACTAAGATGTGCATATACAAAAATGTGAACATACGTGTGCATGAACGTTATTTCAACCCAAATCCAGTCTGGACTTGTCCGTGTGATTGAAAGTTTCATTACTTCAACTCGCTTTCCATGTCAGGTGATAAAATGTAGGCCTCTAAAAGTCAAGGACCATACAGACTGTGGGAGAGATGCTGTGTGGGAATTGACAGGCCCATATGAGATGTCACTCAAACCCCAGGGCCTATTCAAAAGCCGGAATGTTCTGTTAGGTGTCACACTTCCTGTCTCTCGAACAGGAAGTGTCTCCGGGTCAGCCTTTTGCTACCTGTCCTGGCCTGGGGATGGGAACACTGTCTCTGCTAGACTGGTAGAGGGACAATGTGTTAACAGGCTAAACTGGTCTCAGTATGAACCACCCAGGTATTTTAAGTCTACTGCCTTCTCAGTCTTCGTTCCTGCAGTGAGACGCAGTTGCGCGTTCTGTTCGGTCCTGGTAATGTTTGTTGCCTCTTCACATCGGACCATTGTGTTGCCCACAATCTCAGCATCTGGCCAGCGCTGACGTGTTGGTTTTTTAAGCTGTGTTCAGCTGATAGACACAACCTATGATAGCATCATGCATCCCTACAGTACAACCTCTAGCTTCAGTGGCGTTTGCTTTCCATGTGAAATGCAGTTTCTGGAAGTCACAGCAGTGCCCTATGGAGGTGCCCTATGGGGATGCCCTATGAGGGTGCCCTATGGGGGTGCCCTATGGGGGTGCCGGGCATGGGGAGATAAAATGGTTCCATGGGGCCCTGGCTGACAGGGACCCTGAAACAGTGTGCTGTGATTGCGCAGGGATGAGGTGAGGTGGCCTGGGGTGCTGGGGCCCAGTGTGAGATCTCAAAGGAGGATCAGTCCTCGCGCACAAACCACAATAACTTCCTAAGACCCGGCAATTCATTTTTGGCCCCTGGAGGGGACATGAGCTCTTAATCTCAAGAACCATCTGTTATGCTACACTGAAACCAGCACATTCAAGGGACATTCAATAAAAATAAAATAAACAATATTTTTGAAAATATTTTCAGTGTAACGTGTTTTTGTCATCCAAGACACTTGTATTATGTCAAAAAATTTTAATATCTAAACTTTTTTTGTTGGGATAAAAACATCATCCTTTTCCAGACATCATCCTTTTTTTTTTGTTGCTATAGCTAAAAGCTCAAAAGCATGGACTGTGAAATTAAATTCTTGTCCACAAATTCTAAAGGGTCAAGCTGGTTAATTCCCATCTAAGATTCTATCCATCTATTGGTTAATATTTTTTCAGGTGTTGAGAAATTACATCTATTATGAGTATCGTATTTTACATCTAGATGACTATTCGATCTGCATTGCTGAGGTAGAGATGTAATAGCTTTCTACAGTAATGTTGGCTCTTACTGGGCCCATGATATTATCTGATATTTGATCAGATAATGGCTAGATATGTCCTCTAGCAAAACCCAATGTTACATTTAGAGAAATACCTTATGGACCTTATTTAATACAGTTATCATAAACTGACAATTTATGTACAGGTTTTTCATTTATGTGTCATTATTTTCATATAAAATGTATTGTTATATAATTTGTTCATGTTTACTTTTGTTACATGATTTGTTTGTTGCTGTATCATTGCATTTTATTATGTAACTCTGTTTTTAATTCCGTACAGTGTATTGCGTATGGAAAAGCTATTATTATCATTATTGTTATTATTATTGCTGTTGTTGTTGTTTTTACTTAGGTGTAGTGTTTAGATTGAGTAAAATGTTTTTACTCAATATTTTTTGCACATTATGTGAATATTTACAGATGAATACCAGCACTGCGACAATTCAAGGGATATCAACTACAAAAAACCCTGAAAACTAGCATACACTGTTGTGAATACCTATTGGTCATGCAGTGCATCACTCTATTTTCACAGTGTATCTTTCACTGTGAAATAATTATGTTTCTTTTTTGTGAGTGCCAAAGTTTGAAAACTGCAGCACTTTCAAAATGATGCTGAGCGTTTGCACCACAGAGTTATTTTGTGTGTGTGTGTGTGTGTGTGTCTGCACATGCGCGCACCTGTGGCAATGTAATATAATGGGTAAGGAGCTGGTCTTGTAACCTAACCTGTAACCTAAGCCAGAGGTCCGAGTCCCAGGTAGGACACCGCCGTTGTATCCTTGAGCAAGGTGCTTAACCTGCATTGCTTCAGTGTACATCCGGCAGTATAAATGGATACGATGTAAATGCTGTGTAAAAAGTTATGTAAGTCACTCTGGATGAAAGCATCTGCTATATGCCTGTAATGTAATGTAATGTAATGTAATGTAATGCATGTGTGTATATAAGGTAGTGCATGAGGATGGGATTGTTTATTTGTTTGCTTGTGTGTTATAGGATCATATAGGAATCCTGTAAGATTGTGAATGTGCTATTATAATTATTTTCTTTAAAACAGGATTTTGAGCACTTTTCTTTGTGCAGTACACCTTCACCTACATATTTCTGTGTATCCATGACTGCCTCCTGACTTTGAGTAGCGTCCACAGAAAATTAATTTTGCCATTGCTGTCCTGGGTACTCCACAATGCTTTTTTCTGTTCCTTACAGAATATGACACATTGAAAAATGCCGCTGCTCTAACCAATTAGGGGCGCACACACGCTCACCTCCCTTCTCATGTTCAAAGCAAGAGACGTGCGTGTGCGCGTGCGATGCAGTAAAGACGAGACACTAACGCAGCACCCTACAGCTAAATCAAATAGTAATACGTGATAAGAAGTGAAAGCAGTAGCATATTAGAAAATATAACTAGTTTATTCTGTACTGTGAGAATTACAGTAGTGTATGGGTAACAATAAAATAAGAAACAAACAAAAACGCAGTAGTTAGTTTGGTATTCAGCAGTCTAATGGCAATTTACAGTAATTTCTATGAGATAGTCGCTTTGGCTACACGCGACTGGAAAAGGACTAGGCTGTACTGTATGGACTGGCAATCGGCCGTGACAACAAAATGTCCATAAACCTCTGGTACAAGCTCTGTTCTTGAGTACTGTGTACTGTAATTAGCAACAGCTTTACTATCGATCGTCGATTGCCGAAGTATTGACGGCCAGACCTGAGCACGTTGGATATAAGGTTCCAACCTTACGGGAACCATAAACTGTCGCCAAACGTATTTGCAGGACGACAAATAAAATAAGGCAGGCCCAAATGGTGTTGTCCAGAGTTGTTGTTGTTGCTTTTTACACATCCATGTACGATTTGGAAACACTCGTCGTTACTTTACATAAATCGCAATTCACAGGAAAGAATCGCAAATGGGTGATAATGAGTCAGTAATTGTGTTTGCTTACAACATAAACAACTATAAGGGGTGCGGAAAATGCATTTTTCTTCAGTGTGTCTGGGATGCAATGTTCGACCACTTGAGGGCGCCCAACAGCTAAATATTTAGCTGTGTCATGTTGATATGCGTTGCAGGCTGAACGCTGTGGCCGACCATGTCGGTAATCATATACCGATTCACGACCCTATGATAAAGTAGCTTGTGGAAATCTTGGAATGAAAAATCAAACAAATATTCCGTGAAAGAGTGAACCGTACAGTAGGTTCACAACCACATTGTTTACAGTACCCTTCTCGATGACTCTGGTGCAATAAAACCAGTGCAGTCAAAGTCAAATAAAGATAATAAATTAACTTTGACATTTCATAATCGCGTGCAAATTCCCCAGTTCATAAAACATCATTCCACTTCCTGGCGAGACACATTCACGTGCGCAGGTGATAGGCTACCTGCTAGAATACTTCCGCAGATAAATCACCGCCAGTAGCTACTGTACGGAGATAAGACGGAATAATTGCACACAGTCGTAGCTGACTGAAGCGCGACGGTTGAGCGCAGTTCGTATCAATTGACAGTTCCCCCTGTTTGTGCCGGTGTCCGATGGAACACGAGAGCCTCGAAATCTCTCTTGTGATATAATAAATGCATTGCTTAATATATCGATTAGTTTACATATAGGAAGTAATTAGTTCTATTATCCAGGTATTTACAGACATTGTATGGTTGGTGAGATTTTCACAATGGGCTTTCCCTTCCTTTGAACAGGTATGACCATAGCCTATACCTGTGCATGCTCGCTGCAGCGTCGCCTGTTGGATGTGGAATCCGCCTGTCCCAGTAGCCTCCGCGGTTCTGTCTCGGCTCTCACCTTACTATTAGCTTACGTCACACAGCCAGGTTGATGTGGGAGGGACGTCGTTTCAGTTTGGTCACGTACTCATTTCTTTCCAAACTTTTTCCTGTCTAGCAAAGCGAGCGCACAAACAGGATTCCGGCATTAACTTGTATAGGAACTTATGGGTGCGAGTTAGAACAAGAGTTTTCGTCCTCCTGTGGGCTGTCTCTTAACCGTGCACCTGTTCTTCGCTTCCGAATATACTTGTGATCTTATTGGGCGCTACAAGTAGACATATCCTCCATTACTCTTATTTCTAACAATCAAGTCTTCGACCTTCCGGAGCGTTCTTCATTTTTAACTTGTAAATTTTAAACGAGGGAAATGAGCTCCGTCGCGTACGACAATGGGGTAAGTTGTTATTTGTGTACAGGCTTTTCTTAATTAATAGTTTAACCACAGCACAAAGATATACCACGTTAATGGTCAAAACGATGTCCCGGATTATGTCCCGTGTACCAATGTTAAATCAAATGTTATTTTCAGATGTAAATTGTTTCATTGTTTTAGTGATTAATAAGTGTGTTAATGGTCGGTCACAATTAGTGACTTTGTGAAAGTTTAGTTCCGTTTTTGAATGTGAGCATAACTTTCCAGATACATTTGTGCATGTCTTTGAGTGAGGTGCTTTATTCCTCCCCAAATTGATTGTTTCAAAATTGTAGGCCAGCAAATAGCGGAAGTGCCGAAGGGGGGGCCGCCTTTGGAATAGGCAAACTCAGGATATACGCTCACGCACCTTAACAAACGCCTTTCCTCATTGAACCGATTCCTCTTGCTGTTACTTCCGTATTTCGTAGAATCCCACATTAACCCCTGCCCAGTCAGCCTCGTCACCTGTTGATATACGCCATTAATTCCGATTGCCGAGCACCCTTTTAATTTCCCAAGCAAATATTTATCTCGCGCTGCGGTGACCCGGTAGGCCAAGTCTGTTAGCCAATTTGTACAATTAGCTTTATACTTCTTACACCAGCGGATACTGACTATTTATTGTTTTGTGGTGCCACATCTGCGGTCGGAATTTTCTTCCAGTCAGAGGGCCATCCGTTAGATGATTTGGTTTAATTATGAAACACCGAGTTACTTTATGGGGTCTGTTCTGTTAAGTACTGAATCCAGTACCCCCGATCCAGCTAAGAGAGAGCCTTTCAGGAATTTGGTTTTAACTTTGACCACATATGTACATGCAGATGTTCAGTATAGCACAATTACAATGAGTGCTGCTTCTTTTGCATGTAGAAGCAATGGCTGGTGAAAGAATGGTCTGATCACCACCATGGGCTTTGTCAAATTCAGGATTCAGGCGCATTTGACATTCACTGAACTAGGACCATTTCAGGACTTCAAGAACGGGTCTTAGTAGGCCTACGCATGCAGACACGTGTGTGTGTGTGTGTGTGTGTGTGTGTGTGTGTGTGTGCGCGTGTGAGTTTTGAGATCAACTGCCAGTGTGCAGCATTGACACCAAGTGGAGTTACTGCATTTTTTTAAAACCAACGCAGTTACTCCACACTGTTTTCCAAAGGCAAGGCAAATATTCGTTATGTAGGCTACCCTGGGGCATGGCAGTGCTGGCAGGACAAGCTGAACACTCCCGCTATGAGCAATGCTGTGGGATCTTGCGGTGAGGCACGAAAAAAGGCCTGTCGTGTTGGTGCTCGCCCCATCCGGTTCCCGTGTATGCCTGTGCTACATGTGCCACAACAAACATGGCGGCGTCCTGTGACACGAGCTCGGCCCGGCGGGAAGCGTTAGCCCCGCCGCTCTCCGCCCCGGACCGGACCGGCGCTGCTTCCCGAACCGGACCGGCGCCTCGCCCCGGACCGGCCGGCGCCTCGCCCCGAACCGGACCGGTGCAGTATGCGTGTGCCCGGCCGGACTCCGGTCCAGCGCATCCCAGCAGCTGTCGAAATCGAGCTCGCTGTCTTTCCGCCCCGAGGCGGTGCTTTGAGGGGGCGCAGGTTCTGGCCGGGGTTTCGTAATCCCGCAGGCTTGCCCGGGCCCGCCTGCCCGCCCCCTCCCGCGCACCTCCTGCTTGTCCAAACTCGACTCCCCTCGCTGTCGCCCTCCGCCTTTTCGGGAGCGATAAGACTCCGCGCTCTGTGTCGTTTCGGACGCACAGACGACAGCCAGACGCACGGAAAAGGTGGGTGTTCTGCTCCTCGCGCCTGGCAAGCGTGCAGTCGCTATAATGCGGCATTGTGGGTAGAGAGGGTACGGCTTTTAACTCAAAGATTGTGCGTTCGATTCCCAGTTCGGGTTGCTGCCGTCGTAGGTTTGCGCAAAATTGGTTAAAATTGCTTCAGTAAAAATGCACGGCTGGGTCATTGGATTGTGTGCAAATATGTAATCTGTTCAAGTCATTCTGGATGACAGCATCTGCTAAAGGGCGAAATGTACTGTAGCAGATTTTAATTTGTGGAGGCGGTTCAAAAAGGTTGTGTAGCCCTCTCCTGCAATGTTCCCTTCTATGTAGGAGCGAAAGGTTAGCTGCTATGTTAAGCATGTATGTTCTGGATGTGTGTGAAACGGTGTCTGGTGAATTTTGTCCGAAAAATGTTTGATTCATTTTTTAAAATATATTTCTTTGGTGGGGGAAGGGGGTTTGCCAAAGGTTGGGTGACACCGGTCACTATGCTCTTTTTCCCAGTTTAGATCAAGATGTGGCCCTTTTATTCTCTCCTCTGTAGATATGAGGCTCAGGAATGCACTGTTGACAGCACTGTACGCACGTATTGCGCAAGCTTTGCGTTTTCGACACCCTGGCCCTGTATTTAGAAACGTTTCTTTTTTTTATTTTTTAAAATAACGTTAAGCGCCGTCTCTCTCTCCCTCCCATGGACGATTTGTGTGGAAGCAGCGCTTGTAGGGTGTAATTGTTCTCAGATCCGGTCTGATCTCTCTCAGCGTCGCGGCCGTTTGGTGCACGCAGGGCCGCTCTGCAGTCGCTACGCACCCCGGGCTCAAACGCGCGTTTGTCTCCGCCGCTCCGCTCCGCTCCACTCGGCTCGGCTGAGGGAGCGTCGCGTCTGATCCGGGCTTCGGTGGATCCGCGATCCTTTCATCGCGCTCGAGCGACTCCCTGGCTCAGACTCCGCCGCTCCTGCGGTGGGCGGGCGGCGGGCTCGGGATCAGTGACGAGCGCGATAATGGCCCCTTTTAGTAGCTTCGCCTTTCTTTGAGGGAAGAGCACTTGGAAAGCAGGGCTTTGTTCCCCCCCCCCCCCCCCCCCCTTGTAATAGGACCTCCAGCTCTTTTGTCATTGCCGTGGTTTCCGTGGACCTGTCTAGTGTTCTGACACAATGCAGCAGACTGGCAACGAGACGAAACATTAAATTAGGAGTGGCGCGCACCGTCACTGACGGGGTACGCCGTGTGCTAGCTCCCCCCCCCCCCCCACCCCTCAGGTCAAGTACCTCTTCAACAAAATGTTTATTAGAGTATTAACTTTTTCTGCACTTTAAAGGAAACCTATTTGCGCATCTTGAATAGCGTAGCAGGAATGGTTGTAGACGTTGGCCTGTTGACCTCTGTACGTCTTCAGTTACTGCTTTAACTTCTTTATCTTCCATCAAACCTTCAGCGCCGTCAGAGTTTCGTCAACGAGGAAAAGCCCTTCGTCGCCATGTTCTGTGTGTTCGTAAATGTCATCAAATGGTAAATGGACTGCATTTATATAGCGCTTTTATCCAAAGCGCTTTACAACTGATGCCTCTCATTCACCAGAGCAGTTAGGGGTTAGGGGTCTTGCTCAGGGACACTTCGACACGCCCAGGGCGGGGATCGAACCGGCAACCCTCCGATTGCCAGTCAACTGCTCTGATCTCCTGAGCTATGTCGCCCCCGATATGAACCCCAACCCCTGATATGAGTGATCGCTGGCCAGCTTTTCTTTAACGCGAGGCTGCGTGCCTTGCTAATTCTAAACACTGTTATGCTTAGAAGGTGAAAGCTTCGTAAGAACACCGGACCTTGGCATCTGTTATAAACCCGGAAGCTTTGGGTGAAGTGCAACGTGAGCGGTCCGTTAAGGATGATGGTGGCGGTGCGATTCGCGCACGCCCTGGCTGCCCCCCCCCCCCCCCAGCTGCGTTACAAAATGCCCCGTTCTGCAACACGGGTACGTTCCCCTAATCCCAGTGGCGCAAGGCCCCGGGGATGGAGCGGTGTGGAAACGCCCGTCTCTGCGGGCCACGCCCGCGCCCCGAAGCGATTTGTGTTTACTCGCGCAGCGGGGGAACTGCCTTTGATTTTCGAACACAGACGCGTCCGCCGACTAGCTTGTAGCACCAGCGGCCTTCGACCGATCTGTCTGTGCTACCGGAGGAACACGTCTGCTTCAGCTCAGAGCGGCACGAATGATTCCGTCTTCCGGTTGTTGTTTTTTTTTTGGGCCGTGCGCCGGTTAATGAGTTTTGACTGGACGCGGTGAGTTAGCGTAGCTAAATGGCGCATTGCGTTTTCTGGTGGGGGTGGGGGTGGGGTGGGGTGAGGTGGGGGGGGGGGGGTGACGCGTGGGGGGGGAGGTGACGCGCGGGGGGGGGGGGTGACGCGTGGGGGGGAGGTGACGCGTGGGGGGGGGGGGGTGACGCGTGGGGGGAAGGTGACGCGTGGGGTTATCGAGCGAACGGGAAGCGCTGCTGTTTTGCTCTGCAAATTGATCTCGGCGGGACGACCTGTCGTCACGCGGTGGATTCGGAAGAACAAGCGCTGTCAAGCGGTGGAACTCGGAGAGCGGCGGGGTTCCGTTTGAGGAGACGGAGGGGCCGGCGTTCGCCATGGTTACGCCCGCTCTCGAGCAGCGCCAGGGCTGTTTTTTTTTTTTTAATCTCGGGGAAGCAGAGCCACCTCATTATCTCTGCGTGCCCCAGACAGGTAGTGGGCGTACTGAATCCCGCTTGTGCTAGTCATCCGTGGCTAATGCGTTCGTTGGACAGGCGTGAATTTCTGATCCTTCACAGTCAGGGAAGGTTTCGCACGGCGCTGGGGGCAGACGGCACAGCAGCCTTCCTGCCGAGCGAGAGCCGGAGCGGGAGGCTTCATACTGGCCTGCCGCAATCTAAATGGCAAGTCGGTGGAGAAACAGTGAAAGGGTAGAGAGGGCAACGTGTCGGCGGGATTTCCCGCTAGGATTGGGTGGGGGGGGGGGGGGGGGTGAAGGCGAAAGGTTGCCCTGAGCTTCTGATGAAAAGGCTGAAATGGAATCCTAGCTTTCTGTCCCCCCCCCCCCCCCCCCCCGCGATATACACTGTGTAGGGCCCGTACATAATGATAGGGATGTGGGAGAGCTCAGTCAATCTGCAGTTTTTTTGTGGGGGGGGGGGTCATGGTACCTCCGTGTTTTCAGTCTGGGGTGCTGCTGTTCCTCTCTCTGGTAAGATCAGCCTCAGCCCCTGAGCTCTCAAAGGGGCAGATACTGACCGTTACAGTTTACCAGTCCTGAGTTTCTCTCCCCTCTCCCGCTCCCTCCCCCTCCCCCTCTCAGGGCACGGGGGTGGGGGCAGTGGGCCGAAACTAAATTTGAAGGCTGGTCCTCCAGTGACATCCAAGCTTAGCCCCTCCCAGTACACAGTCACTGCCCTGCGTTCCCTGTGCCAGTACACAGTCCCTGCTCTGCGTTCGCTGTGCCAGTACACAGTCACTGCCCTGCGTTCCCTGTCCCAGTACACAGTCACTGCTCTGCATTCCCTGTGCCAGTACACAGTCACTGCCCTGCGTTCCCTGTGCCAGTACACAGTCCCTGCTCTGCGTTCGCTGTGCCAGTACACAGTCACTGCTCTGCATTCCCTGTGCCAGTACACAGTCACTGCTCTGCGTTCCCTGTGCCAGTACACAGTTACTGCTCTGCGCTCCCTGTGCCAGTACACAGTCACTGCTCTGCGTTCCCTGTGCCAGTACGCAGTCACTGAGCTTGCTCTGTGAAGACTCATTCAGAATGACTGCAATCTGGTCAGACACAACCACACTTTCAGAACAAGCCACTTGTCTGCAACATGCGTTAGATTTTGGATGAAATCTGATCTAATCGTAATCTAATCACGCAGATGTAATTGTCCAGTTGGTGCCAGAACTTGCATGGATTTGTGAAAAATAATTTCTAAAGAGAGTCACTAAACAGAATTACTAAACCTTGTGATGCCACGATAGAATCTGTCAGGAAAAACT
This sequence comes from Anguilla pacifica, assembly GCA_039654925.1. NCBI lineage: Eukaryota > Metazoa > Chordata > Actinopteri > Anguilliformes > Anguillidae > Anguilla > Anguilla pacifica. Next base: position 90,767,889 of record CM077284.1, on the reverse strand, counting down.
AAATGCATTTTACTTGTGTTGACCTACACTTCTTATTCACGATGTGATTGAGCAAGACCTCTAATCGTCCAGTCAGTCTTCGGCCCAATCCTGTTGAACTGAAATGAATTCTGACTAAGCATTTCATTTTGTTTGTGCTATCTCTCTCTCTCTCTCTCTCTCTCTCTGTCTCTCTCTCGGGGGAAACAGACTGTTCAGGAAATGCAGAGTCTAAATTCCAATATTGCAGTATGTCATTCAACCGTAGGGGAAGTTTTGGGGAAGATCGTCTTACGAAGCAGAATTGGCCGATGGCATGTGCAGGCAGCTGTGGTGTGGAGATGCATAACGCAGACATGCTCCAAACGAGGCGGGTTTGCATGAACCGCGGGAGAACTTTATTTGTTTTTTTCTGGCCTGTACGTTCGTGAATTTATCTGGAATTTACTGCGGGGTTTGAAGCTTTCAAAAGCACCAGTGAGAAGCCGCCACTGCCGCACAGATGCCCAGGGATGAGTTCATCTGAAGAATTCTGACCTTTTTCCATTTGTTGGTTCCTTTCAAGAGATATTCTTAAAAAAAAATTTAATAAAAGATTGTGACTCATGCGGTGATATTGAAATGGCTTCTGTTGTTGAGGTATTGAGACATCCATGGTACACCATGTTTTTGCTCTCTTGATTGTAGTCCGTTAAGTGTGAGCCGTCAGAATTGCAGGGACAGTGGCGGTAAGTAACTGGATCGGACCGGTTTGGGACGGCTGGGTTTGATTTTATTGTCAGCAGTCAGAAGGCCCTTTTCCCTCGGCACGCTGAAGTGTGTCTGCGCGCGGGTGGGGTGGGCTGGGCCCGGTGACGGTGTGCGGACCTGGCGCTCTGTGTGCAGAGGTCTGTACGTGTGTGGGGCGTGCGGAAAGTGTACGTTCCCCGGGCAGACGAGCCATAATGGAGCACTTCCTGCGGAATCTTTTGAAGGGGACACTTCCTGGCGGCTCGGCTCTCAGCCACCGCGGACGCTTGTCCAAACGCGGAGCGACGTGAATTTTAAGTAGACGTACTTTGTACCCTCTCCTCTTTCTGTTCCTCCCCCTCCCTCACTCCCTCCTCCTCCTCCTTTCCTCTCCTCACAAAACACAACCACTCGCGCTACACTCATCCCCCCCCCCCCCCCCCCCCCCCCTGCTGCCCCCCCCCCTTTCTCTTTTCCCCGCCTTGTCACCTGCTGTGACTCACAGCACTGAAACTGTGATGAAACTCTGAATAATCCGCCTGATTAGCGTTTGTTGTTTTGGCCCCAGGCCTGTGCGCTGGCGCTCCCCTCCGCAGTCAGACCTCTGCTTGGCGGGTTATTTTTCTGCTAGCGCCTGTGCGCCGGCGCTCCCCTCCGCAGTCAGACCTCTGCTTGGCGGGTTATTTTTCTGCTAGCGCCTGTGCGCTAGTTGGCGTTCCGGGTTAAGGCAACGTGAGGGCGCTTCACAGACCCTGATTTTCACCCCCTCGTAGAAAATTTTGCATTTTGATTAAATTTACACTGCAACTTTTTTGTTGCTGTTGTTTCCTTTCAGGCGAAAATAATATTTGTTAGAAATCATTACGCTGAGAATTTGGGTGAGGGGATCTTCGGGGGTTCGCAGGTGAACTGTGTTGCCTTTGAAGGTGGGGTCAGTAATATATTTTGATTCTTCTAATTCAGAAAATGAATTTAAGTTTAATTCCTCTAATTGCAAAATCCTCATAGAACATTGAGATCGTTGTCAAATTAATTTGTTTAATTTCACTTGATTTTCTGAACTGAAATGTAATCAACCCCAATCCTGCTGAGGGGTATTTATATGGTTTCAGTGGTTAGGTTTCAGCTGCAATGACTTGCCATCATTTTAAGTTCAGTGTTTTGAGTTTAACTCACCTGAGTCAGTAGAATTTTGTAATTTGCCGCTCTTGAGTTGAACGTAAAATACCTCTCTTATCTAAATCTAAAGAATTTACTATTGTACCTGTATTGGGAACACAGCCATTGAGGGCTGTTTTGTGTGTGTGTGTGTGTGTGTGTGTGTGTGCACGCGCGCGCATAGTTTTGCGCATAGTTTTCGCCCCTCGTATCTGTGCTGTAGTATATTTCTGGTTCTTCTAGCTACGGATCTGAGCCTTGTCAGCCTGCTTCAGTGTTCAGATGTGTTCGGTAACAAGGCAGGAGTCACAGCGGCACGCTGAGCACACCAGCCGTGCCCGAGAGGAGATTGGCAGGGCGTGTTTAGGGAAGCGTCGCTCACCCTGCGAGATGAAAACGCAAGTGGAGGAGGAAGTGGGGAAGAAAATGTTCCGTGGGTGTTTTCACCAAAAATAAATAAATAAAATCAATTAAATTAAACAACTTCTCCCCCCCTCCCCGGGTAACGCTCAGGATGGGAGTGGGAACGAACGCGCATTCGCACACACTTTGAAACGGAACTAATGAGGCCGGTTAGCGTAATTGATTTCTAATTTTGTGTTAACATGCGAGTCGATTTGAATTGAGTTGGCAGCGGGAGCGCAGTGCCAGTGTAGCGGGCTGGGAGAGCAGCTCTGGGGAGCGCAGTGCCAGTGTAGCGGGCTGGGAGAGCAGCTCTGGGGAGCGCAGTGCCAGTGTAGCGGGCTGGGAGAGCAGCTCTGGGGAGCGCAGTGCCAGTGTAGCGGGCTGGGAGAGCAGCTCTGGGGAGCGCAGTGCCAGTGTAGCGGGCTGGGAGAGCGGCTCTGGGGAGCGCAGTGCCAGTGTAGCAGGCTGGGAGAGCAGCTCTGGGGAGTGCAGTGCCAGTGTAGCAGGCTGGGAGAGCAGCTCTGGGGAGTGGGAGAGCAGTGCCAGTGTAGCAGGCTGGGAGAGCAGCTCTGGGGAGCGCAGTGCCAGTGTAGCGGGCTGGGGAGCAGCTCTGGGGAGCGCAGTGCCAGTGTAGCGGGCTGGGAGAGCAGCTCTGGGGAGCGCAGTGCCAGTGTAGCGGGCTGGGAGAGCAGCTCTGGGGAGCGCAGTGCCAGTGTAGCGGGCTGGGAGAGCAGCTCTGGGGAGCGCAGTGCCAGTGTAGCGGGCTGGGAGAGCAGCTCTGGGGAGTGCAGTGCCAGTGTAGCGGGCTGGGAGAGCAGCTCTGGGGAGCGCAGTGCCAGTGTAGCGGGCTGGGAGAGCAGCTCTGGGGAGCGCAGTGCCAGTGTAGCGGGCTGGGAGAGCAGCTCTGGGGAGCGCAGTGCCAGTGTAGCGGGCTGGGAGAGCAGCTCTGGGGAGCGCAGTGCCAGTGTAGCGGGCTGGGAGAGCAGCTCTGGGGAACGCAGTGCCAGTGTAGCGGGCTGGGAGAGCAGCTCTGGGGAGCGCAGTGCCAGTGTAGCGGGCTGGGAGAGCAGCTCTGGGGAGCTCAGTGCCAGTGTAGTGGGCTGGGAGAGCAGCTCTGGGGAGCGCAGTGCCAGTGTAGCGGGCTGGGAGAGCAGCTCTGGGGAGCGGGAGCGCAGTGCCAGTGTAGCGGGCTGGGAGAGCAGCTCTGGGGAGCGCAGTGCCAGTGTAGCGGGCTGGGAGAGCAGCTCTGGGGAGCGCAGTGCCAGTGTAGCGGGCTGGGAGAGCAGCTCTGGGGAACGCAGTGCCAGTGTAGCGGGCTGGGAGAGCAGCTCTGGGGAGCGCAGTGCCAGTGTAGCGGGCTGGGAGAGCAGCTCTGGGGAGCTCAGTGCCAGTGTAGTGGGCTGGGAGAGCAGCTCTGGGGAGCGCAGTGCCAGTGTAGCGGGCTGGGGGAGCAGCTCTGGGGAGCGCAGTGCCAGTGTAGCAGGCTGGGAGAGCAGCTCTGGGGAGCGCAGTGCCAGTGTAGCAGGCTGGGAGAGCAGGAGCGCAGTGCCAGTGTAGCGGGCTGGGAGAGCGGCTCTGGGGAGCGCAGTGCCAGTGTAGCGGGCTGGGAGAGCAGCTCTGGGGAGTGCAGTGCCAGTGTAGCGGGCTGGGAGAGCAGCTCTGGGGAGCGGGAGCGCAGTGCCAGTGTAGCAGGCTGGGAGAGCAGGAGCGCAGTGCCAGTGTAGCGGGCTGGGAGAGCAGCTCTGGGGAGCGCAGTGCCAGTGTAGCGGGCTGGGAGAGCAGCTCTGGGGAGCGGGAGCGCAGTGCCAGCGTAGCGGGCTGGGAGAGCAGCTCTGGGGAGCGCAGTGCCAGTGTAGCGGGCTGGGAGAGCAGCTCTGGGGAGCGCAGTGCCAGTGTAGCAGGCTGGGGGAGCAGCTCTGGGGAGCGCAGTGCCAGTGTAGCGGGCTGGGAGAGCAGCTCTGGGGAGCGCAGTGCCAGTGTAGCGGGCTGGGAGAGCAGGAGCGCAGTGCCAGCGTAGCAGGCTGGGGGAGCGGTTCTGGGGAGCGGGAGCTGTGGGACCCCTCCTGTTCTTGGGGCCTGCAAATGGCCGCCCTGTTCCGAGCTGCCCCCCCCCCGCTGGTGATCTGCTGTGGGTAGGACCTGTCTTATCTGATGGCTTTGGAATGATTGCACATGCTGTATGCAGCCTGGAGAAGGATTTTAAAGTGGGACCTGCCTGGTGCTTCCACTGCCTTTCTTAAATCATATATGAACCTAAAAACAGCTGACTTTTATTAAACAACACAAAGTGACTGATACATTAGCAAAAGCAGGGTAATACACAGTTCAGGTGCCTGGGAGCCAATCACATGAATCCCAAAACCTTCATTTATTCTGTCCTTAAGTATCCAGGGACTTCTGAGTATTTTCTGTGCTCCTCCCAAATTGCCCTCTGGTCAGTCACTGGGAGCCAGATGATTGGTTTATTACCCCAACCAACCGGTTTTCTGGAAACGCAGTCACCTGTAGCGGGCGATACACAGAGAGGAAAAACAACAGGGGCATGGAGGGTGGGGGAGGTTGATCCATGTTGTTTAAAAACATATACATTTATATTCTCACCACTGTTTGTGTTGTTTTGTTTGGGTTTGCCTTTCAGGCTGTCTCTTCTCAATTTTCCAGTTTTCTGATTTCCTGTAAACTCTCTGTGGCATTTTCTCTGTAAAAAGCGATGTAATAAAGTAAAAATTGAAAAAGAAAATGGAAAAACCTTTCGTGTCTGAGCCGCGTTTGGTTGAGAAGTCTCTGCAGCTAATGTGCTAGACTGTGAATGACGGCATGCGACCTAGTCCCCGCCCCCAACCGAAAATGAAGGCCTGTATACCGTCCCAGTGCCCTCCTCATTTGGGCCTGTGCTGCAGAGGTCAGGAACAAGTCAGCAAGCAAATATCTGCTGCATGCTGTAGATTTAGGGGGAAGATTCAATTTTTCAGCAGAACATGGCAAGAACTATAATGGATAGCTCTAAGAAAGCCAGTATTCAGGAATGGTCCAGCTGAAGGCCAGACTCTAATCCCAGTGGAAAGCTGTGGTATAACCTGAAAACTGCTGTCCACTGATCCGCTGTGTATAACTTTGTAGAGTTGGAGCAAATTTGCATGGAGGAATAGGCAAAAATAGCTAATGTGCAAAGCTTGTACACATGTACTGGGGGGAAAAAAAACTCTTTAGCTATAATTGCTGCTGAAGATCCATCTGAAAAGTATTTGGGGGGGGGGGTGTGAATACTTTTGTAAATTACGAATGCAAGTCATTCATTTAAAAAAATGTTGATTAAACCGTGTTTTTGCATCATGACGCTGCTGTATTTGTGTTGGAGGAAAATGTTTCAAGGCATTCAAATTTTAAAGTGTAACGAAATAATGTGAGATGGTTTGTGGGTAGAGGTGAACACTAAAAGCACTGCAGATGCCATTAATAAGGTGCAGTCTGGAAGTAGCTGGACAGCGACGCTAATTTTGTAGCGCATTGGAGGTGAAATGAAACGATGGCTATGGTATTTAAGTGCAGACTGTCGGCTTGAATTTGAGGGCATTTGTGTCCATATCAGGTGAACCGTGTAGCATTTGCAGCCCATTTGTACACCGTTCCCCCATTTTAGGGGACCAATAGGAACTGGACAGTTGGCTGCTTAGCTGTTTTGTGGCCATCTGTGTGTTGTTGGACCATGTTCATGTGCAAGAAAGCTCACAGAAGGCCTAGTGTTCATTTTAGGCATGGCATTTGCATTGGGAGTCTGTTGCTGTTGTCTCTCAACATGAGGACTGAATCAGTGTCAATGGCAGTAGAGCACAGGCCATCATGGGGTGGACAAATCAGAATAAACTGAGCAGAGACATAGCTAAAAACATTGGGTTTAAAACAAGCAGGGTCTGAAGACAATCGCACTGCAGGCTTGGCAGAGCATCACCCGGGAAAATACCCAGCAATGCAAAGGATTTGTGACCAAGTACTAAATATGACAGCTTCTTTTTAAGGAAAAATAAAATGAAGGGACTATGTACACAAAGGGCTGTAATTCCTACATGGATAACTGGGTGTGGATGTAAATAACCTGAAATGAATGCTGACAGTCTGCACTTTAACCTCATATTTGTGGTTTTATTTCAAATCCATTTTTTGGAGTACAGATCCAAAATGACAAAAATGGTCACTGTCCAAATACTTAAGGACTGCACTATGCAGCTGCATGTAAACTCCTCTTAGCCTTGATTAATACAGACGAAGAAAATGCATTAACCTAATACAGTTATTAACATTTTTTTGCTTTTAAAAGGTTTAACACGACACAAATAACAGTAGGTGGCAACTTTGAGATTTGTTGCTTTCTTAATGCAGTCAGCTAGGTACAGCAGCTCGATGCAATTAGCAGATTGGCAACTGATTTACCGCAGTTCACTCTGCTAATGCTTTCTCTTCGTATGTTGAGAGTTGACTTGTCTGCTAGCGTATCCAGTATTGTTAGGCAGTTTGCCTGTGTATGTGCTCTGCAAATCATAAACGCTGTAAGTTTTGCACAGTCTGTTACAGTGTGCATCGCAGAATGTGCACCAGACTGCTTCGATCTTTCGCCTCTTATGGTAGCGGGATAATGAAACATTGACGTGTCAGAGCATCGCGATGCGAACGGCACGACACGGCTGCATCGATGCGTCTTGCGCGGATCGATTCGCGTTGCGCTAAATCGTTCGTTTAAATGTCAAAATTTGATTTGAGCCGACCGAGGCACTGAAGTTAATGAACACGCTTGTTAGCTGTGCTAGTTGTGCTGTTTGTTATTTTGATGATTCGTTGCGTGTCGGTGGGGTGGAGGAAATCTGTCAGAGCTAATGGTCACGGTCACATCGCAGCTAATCGTGTTGTGAATTTTCTTTTTTATTGTTGTATGCCGGGTTCGTCAGGTTATTGTGTGTATTACATCCCGGCTGTTTTTGATGTCGATTGATAAAACATGCCCAGCAATTAATTTCCCCCCAGGGGTGAGTAAAGTTTATTGAATTGAATAGACATAGACGCTAATGTTGTAATCTCCATTTCAATGCATTTTGAGAGCTCCCTTGGCCCGCCAGTGGCAGGCAGCTGCGCAGGCCCGCCGCTGAGCTGGCGCAGGCCTGGTGGGAAGCCTTTGAACCTCTCCTGTGTGGTCCCTGTCTGAGCCGTGCCCGGGCGTGTTGCTTTTCACCCGCTGCCACAAAATGGCCCCCAAAGGGAGTTTCCTCCGTCAGGAGAGCAGAGCTGCTCTTCATTTCACTGCAGACTTGATCAAGCCTGTTTAGGGAGGCCTGCATTCTACCGTCTCCTCTGCAGTGCAGCATCTTCATCAGGCCATTAAAAAAAAAAAAGTACTTCATCAGTCCACAGGCAGTACAGTGCTGAAGAATCCCAGGACAGCTTGTGACCCTTTTTATTCACTGTGCTTGTGTTTATAAACTTGCATTTTATAAACTCCTGTAGCTACACTCTGGGTCCTCTGTGTTATTAATCAGTTTCCCATTACAGAGATGGTGGGGTGCATGCGAGAATCCATCAGGCGTCAGCCGATTTTTAGATATGTAATGCAGTTTTGCGATTTACTCTATATGCTGTGATTGATATTCAGAGAGAGAACATAGTGACGCGAGGCATTAAGTTTGGTGAAGAGGAAAAATATGTTATGTAATACATAACTTATTTATATGACTGCATGAAGATGTTTTTTTTTAAAAAAAACCAGTGTAATGCAAAAGTATCTCTTGAATACATTTCAGTTTTACTGCCCATCTGTACATGAATTAGCTACCTTTTGATGTGTTCTTCACATAGCCTTCTAAGAGTCTGTCTTTGTTGATATAGGCTGCGCGGGAGGTTTTTGATATCCCAATTGATTTTTCTCATCCTTACTTCCGCTGTGGAATATCAAATAATTGCTTCGCCTGATTTTATGATTCATCAGTGCTCTTCGTTAGAGTCTGTGATGTGCCACAACCGCTTTCAGGGAAGCATGAAATTTGCAAGATGTAGAAAACGGTTCAGCTATCCCGCATTTAAAAGCAGAACAAAGGTTGCTTCTGACTGAGATTATGTCTACATTTGCAAATACTTCTTAACTGCTCTATTTGTGATAATGATAGCAACATCCTTGTAATGACAGCCTTGTTTGTGAGTTTATAAATAATATTGCCTCTATTTTGACGAAGAAGTCAAGTCCTAATAGGCCTTTCCTTTATTAACGTTCCTCAGTTAGTGAGCGCTGCTCGTGGTCCAAAGTTCTGACCATAACAACATCTCAGTGCGAACCACGTATTTAGCTTGTAAATCGGACTCTTGTTCAACGGAATGACTACAAACGGCTACGTGACGTGTTCGTGACGTCTGAAGAGGATCTTTGGAGGGTTTCAGTGAAATCAAACGGAATTACACGTTCTTAAAGGCCTGGTTTGCGTTGCTCGACGGCGTCGGGCACAGCGGATATCAGGTATCTGAGGATGAGCATGGGGCCTGTCAGTTCCCAGCACCACGCCTTGCACGATGGCAGTGGCGTTCCTGTTAAACCGGTCGGACTGTTTGGCTCTCTCCTACCCCGCAGCGGGTAAACAAACGTGTTTACCCTGTATCTCACAGGTACAGGTCCAGCACATTAGATTGGTTTGGTGTCAGATTTTAGCTCCGTGTTGGGCATGGCGCTTTATGTTTGTCCAGCGCCCTGCAGTACTGCGGGCGGCACGGTGGTGCAGTGGGTAGCACCGTCGCCTCACGGCAAGAAGGTCGTGGGTTCGAATCTCGGCTTGGGGCCTTTCTGTGTGGAGATTGCACGCTCTCCACGTGTCCGCATGGGTTTCCTCCGGCTACTCCGGTTTACTCCCACAGTCCAAAAGCATGCAGGTTAGGCTAATTGTAGACTCTAAATTGCCCATCGGAGTGAGTGAGTGAGTGAGTGAGTGAGTGAGTGAGTGAGTGAGTGAGTGAGTGAGTGAGTGAGTGAGTGAGTGAGTGAGTGAGTGAGTGAGTGAGTGCCCGCCCTGTCTGGCGGCTTGTCCAGGGTGTATTTCTGCCCCTCACCCAATGCATGCTGGGATAGGCTCCAACACTCCCCGCAACCTTGCTTAGGATAAGCGGGTATAGATAATGGATGGACCCTGCTCAGGATAAGTGAGTATAGATAATGGATGGACCCTACTCAGGATAAGCGGGTATAGATAATGGATGGACCCTGCTCAGTATAAGCAGGTAGGCTGCAGGATAAATGGGTACAGATAATGGATGGACCCTGCTCAGTATAAGCAGGTAGGCTATAGATAATGGATGGACCCTGCTCAGGATAAGCGGGTATAGATAATGGATGGATGGACTGCAGTATTGTGGGCTATACGCATTTCTTCATTTTACGTAGGCTCGGTAGCTGCTGACTGCGACACCGTAACGCAACCATTTAATCTGCTTTTTATTGTTTTGGTTGGTTTTATTGTTGTTGTTGTTGTTGCTGTTGTTGTTTTTAGACTGGGCGAAGGTTCTTTGCTGGAGGGCATTAATGAGGCAGCCCCCACGCGACATGCCAGGCTAATGTTGCACTGCTAAAAATGCTGCTCTGCTAAGCTGCCCGTGACTCTGTATTTCCTTCCGGCGAAGGCGTAGGCTGCGGCACTGTGTCCTCCGGAGTCAAAGCGAGCCCTAATGGGCAGACCATTTCTGCAGAAAAGAGCGCCCTTAACTGGTAACAAATGGATGAATATGTGATTAATTTGTAGGGCCAAGCCGGGGCTCGGGACAAAGGCAATCTAATGCTTTAATTAGGCTCAGATCAGAGTAAGTGATGGGAAAGCCTAAAGCATTCGCTGACCCCGTCCCTAATGGTTATCTCAATTCCGTGCCATGATTGCCGTTAAAAATTTCCAATTAGGGGTGAGGGCGGTGTGTAGGCTCAACTGCGCTGAGAACGGCTTAATTGCGGCCAGTTATAATTCAGACTTTTATAATTGAGCCGCGATCTGGAGGGGGAGCGCGTCTGACAAATTGATTTAGAACCGAAGCGCTCCGCCATCCAGGCTGGCTGTCGAACCTGTGGACCGCGGGCACAGAGGCAATTGTGAGCAGTGATTGAGCGAAACAGTTTTATAATCACTTCTCCGGCTGTGCAGGGGAGAGGCGGATGCAGAACAGCGTTAATGCAAGCCGTGTATTCGCGGGTAGCTCCGTGCATACAAATGCTCTGTCGTTTGATCATTCTGTGGAAGGGGAGGACCGTTATCACTTTGCCCATTTGTATTGCGCGCACGTCCCAACGGAAGCATCGTAATGTGCAGCAGATGCGTCGCCGGGACAACTTTACTATAGTATGTGCACATCAAACCTAGACTTTAACAATGCCATTTCAGCGAGCGAACGGCGCGAACGGCCTCTCTCTGCGAAGACGTGGTCCACGCCAGTATGGCCTGTGACGAGAGACCGGCAATTCAGGTTAATACAAGCAAGATTTGTTTTCGCATGGTTTTGTAGGTATGGTAATTGTATAAGGTCGAGTTTCTTGTATTTCATGTTGAAATGTTCCCTTTTTTTAGGCGGGGACGAGTTACCAGTTTGCATTTGTATTGAAATCAAGGCGTCATATGCAAAGTTCTTTTTCCAACTTGTAACGCCTTTGTAATGGGACCTCGGGGACAATATCCCTCTTGCCTATTTATAAAGTCTCTCCCGGTGCTCCTCCCCATGGCCAGTCCCCCCTTCCCCATGACCTGATCAGTAAAGTCCAACTTTCCTATTGAAGGTTTCAAAACGACAACTGTGATGTTTCAACTCAGCGGTTTGCTCCTCTTGGCTCCGGCCTTAATCTGATGCAGTTCGCTTTTGTTCTTTGTGATGCTTTCGCCATTTAAAGTTCGAGTTAAGCCCGTGTCGGTTATGCAGGGTGGCGGATGAAGGGCGTATTGATGGGATGGAAATAAAATCACTCGTTCACTCCGTTCTGATCGCAGAAAGGTGGACTCAGCGAAACCGAACTTTCCTTCGGGTGAACTGGAGCGAAAAGAAGAAGAGCAGCGACTCTCATTTGAATTGTACCAGTAAAACCTGAAACCAGGAAGTCCCAAATTATTTGAATTTGAACTGTCTTACAAACTTGTGCTTGTGCTGCCCCTTTTGCTTTAACTGTAAAACAAAAAAAATTACCAGCAAACTGGCATTTTGGAGATTGGACCTTTTCAAACTGAATGGAACATTTCAGAGACAAATATTACTTCTTGGTTTTGAAATCAGCTGTGTAATTTCATTGGAATTTATAATTGATAGGAAGTGATATTTGTTGACGGTCTCCCCTTCCTCTGCCCAATAAAACGAATATATATATATATATATATATATATATATATATATATATATATAATTATTGTATTTTATGCTGAGAGAAATCGTATTCCCTATGTGCACTCTCTGCTAAACTGAGCAAAGGATTGGAATATGTGTCTGACGCCTATTTTAGTTGCGGCACGGAAGCGCTGCAGCTCTACATACACGCCGGAACATCTAAATGCTGTTTTATACTTTTGCGTAGTCTGCATAGTTTCCGTTGTGTGCTGCACTCGCGAAGCGCCAAATCATTTGTGCGGCATGTTTCACAGGTTGCGCAGGCCACGTAATTAGATTTTGTTACTGACCGTTATAGTTCTAAAGACAACACCTTCATTCATATTTCCAAACCTACTAAATACTGCATGAATGTGTGTGTGTGTGTGTGTGTGTGTGTGTGTGTGTGTGTGTGTGTGTGTGTGTGTGTGTGTGTGAGTGAGAGAGAGAGAGATGTGCCTCAACTGAAGATTTTGACAGTGACCACCAGCAGAGGTGTATATTTTCTGCTACTGAGGTTCCAGGAAACCCCAGTCACCTCTCAACCACAAAGAAAGCTTCCTGTCACCTCTCAACCACCAAGAACTGACATGTTCACTTCCAAAAATGGATAACTGCTATGGTTTGGATCCCCAGTTGAAAGACAGGGTAGACTTAGTGCTGCTAATGTCATCAAAATGGTTCCACGCCCCACCAGATATGCTAGCAGTCATGTACAAGACACAATGTACAAAACTCAATTCTGGGGATTAATTTACTTTTTATTGGTGTTTCTTCATTATTGAATAACTGTCATATGTTACTTATTGATGTTCTGAAGTGTTTTCTGAAGCTAAACATTTGAAATGTTTGACATTTTTAATATTTTTTCCTGGGGTCAAATTGACCCCGAACATAAAATGTTACTACGCTTGATAATAAAAGGTGTGTTTCTTTCCAGATGTTATTTTTCTTTTTTAATGAGCACTTAATACCAACATAAAGCCCTGCAAACACCAAAACGTACTTTGTTTTCCATTTTAGGTCAATGAATGAGATTGTACAGTCATTTGCATATTTCGCAATAGTCATATAAAATCAATACTTGATGTATAAGGGGAGGATGGGGGGAGTCATGTTTTATTTACTGGGCTATTAAGATGGTCAGTAGAAAGGCCTAAAGTAGCTGAGAGGGAAACTTTGGTAACACTTTCAGTTACAATTATTTTCTGCAGGTTTATATTGCTGGGGTCAAATTGACCCCAAACATAAAAGTTGTTAGTTAATTTGAAAGTAATAGGAGGGTTAAAAATCGCTCCATAGGGGGTGCGATAGTGCCAACTCTTGGACCCCTCCCATCGCCGCTTGCGGCTTTAATTCAGTTAAAGCCTGCTATGAGCCAGGCCACAGGAAGTGAATACAGTGAGCAAATCATCAGTCGTGTCACAGAACAATGAGTCAGTAAGGGAAGAAGCCGACTGTGGCTCTGTGCCTGTGGTTCATACTGCGCTGTGGTTTCTTTCGACACAAGTGTTACTGTTTAATTTCTTAAATACGGGCTCTCAGAAAGAGACATGAGAGGACTTATGAGGCCGTTCTCTGTCATTTATTGGAAGTTTACAGTTTAACACGTGACGTGCTGTCCGTTACTTTTTTTGGAAGAACTTTCAAAAGATCTGCTTGTGTGAAGTAACCCTCCAAGAAAGAACTTGAATAGCACATACACCCAATCGTTCTTATTGTCTTTCTGATATATTTTTATTTATTAAAATGTGATAGATTTAAGATAAGAGGGAGGAAAGACATTGAATAAATATCAGTAGCAACAGTAAAAACATAAACACAGTTGGCTAAAAAGTAAAAGATTCACTTTTCAGAATGGAAAAGTAAGTACCTTTGTACTATAAAAATATAACAAATGGTGTAGAGCGGAGTGCTTAAAGTTATCATACTCAAGTATTCAGTGATCAAATGTAGCTTTGAAAGACAGGATTAAAATGAAGACATAAATGGGTTTAATTCGAGTAAGACTGAGTACCCCAATGAAAAGAGAGCCCAGTTAGCCTTACCGTTTGTGGTGATTTAAAAACAAAAAAAAGGCTCCGTCTTAAATCCATATAATAGGAAGAATTAGTTTAAAGCCTGCCTGGCATCCTGCAGTTTTATCGCAGCGGAGAGGATGTTCTAAAGACACAGCGCCACTGAGTAAACTCTCACTCTCGCTGTGCCCAGCCTGCAGGTAGGCCAGCGTTAAAGACCTGCAGGTAGGCCAGCGTTAAAGACCTGCAGGTAGGCCAGCATTAAAGGCCTGCAGGTAGGCCAGCGTTAGGGTGCAGCATAGCAAACCTGCAGGTAGGCCAGCTTTAGGATGCAGCACAGCAAACCTGCAGGTAGGCCAGATTTAGGATGCAGCATAGCAAACCTGCAGGTAGTCCAGATTTAGGATGCAGCACAGCCAGCAGCATAGCAAATAGGGATTAAAGTGTAAACGGTGAAGCATTTTACTGAGATAGGGGCATTCCTCAGCTATGAGGTGGCTGTTTTGAAAGGGATAGACACAGACTACCTTTTTTTGCATAGCCTGCATCAAATGGGAAATTTAATATAGCAAAATTTCTGAAAGGTCAAGATGACATTTTACAGACATTCTTCATATGAGATTTGAAAGTCGGGAAAGGATCCAGTAAGGTTTGCCAGTGTCTCTAAATTTATTCCTGATGCTTTGTGGCCACAGGTTCTGTGCTGTTTACCTGCAAAGTGGCAATTTATTAGTGTTTTAATCTCCTCCAAACATGTTTTCAATAAAGAGCAAAATAAACAATCTTGGGTGTTTTCACATATGTTCGAAAATAGGGAAGACTTATGCTTGCAGTATTGTTTTCTTTTGTCTTAAACTTTGTAGATCGGACATCATTAGCTCAATGTGAAATTCTTCGATTAGTTTTCCGGATGACAACCAAGAGGGTTCAAGAGGTGCTCATTTTCCAGACGGCTGTGTCATCTGCCTGCATTGTGTTCGCTGTTCCTCCCTTCTCAATATATGTAAACAATACGCCCGTTGCAGCTGATGTTTTTTTTTTTTTTTTTTTTTTTTGGTATAATGCGACGATAATGATATTGTTATTTTTTTCCTCTCGGTCCTATTTGGCGAACGAGCCGTGATGTACATTTTGAACGGTCTTGTTTATGCGTGCTGTCGGTTTCGTTGTTTCCGTGAAAAACTTGCGCGCGAGATGACAAGCGCTGGAAACAGAAGCAGCTGTCTCTGTAGTCGGAGAGCCGCTGTCCTGTCAAAACGTCACGCTCTTTTAAAAGTGTATTTTCCTTAGTAAAAATAAACAAATAAGTAACTCAAATGACTGGTTGATCTAAAACGGTGTGGGAAAGCAATGGCATGACGTTTATAGTGTATAGTACTACATTCCTTTCTGTAGAACTTCAGAATGCATCGTGTTGTTTCCATTTGATCAGATCAGCCAGTGTAGAATTCAGTGCGGTGGTGTGCCCAGAAAAATATGTGACATTTGGCTTTTACATGGTTGACTTGCTTGGGCCTTACTTGCATTTACTTGAAACACAACAGAGAGTCCTTTTTCTGTGGTCATAAATGGCGTATTCTATTAAAGTTTTCAGTGGAGTTCTCCATATACCTTTTGTCCATTATTATACCACCTGTTGATTAACCCTTTGATGAGTAAATTTTTTGTTATTTTATTTCATTCAAAATTCTTAGCCCGTGTTCTAGAACGCCATTGCTTAGAATTACCAGTGGTGATCGTTACATCAGCCATCAGAGTTTTTCGGTGAAAAAAAAGGCACATTTCTCAATATTTCTGACCTGACACCTTCTTCAAAGGGTTAACTCTGTGCGATCCCCGCTTGGCTTTCCGGGCCCAGGGAAGAGTTTCCCGCTCGACAGGTGCAGTAGAGTGATGAGCGTGGCAGTGTTCTGTCGTTTTCGCTGATGTTCCTCTCTCTCCCTTTCTGTCCGACAGAACTACCCGGAGCGGCATGAGCAGGTGACCTTCCTGACCAATAAGGAGAAGATGTCGCCGAAGCGGAAGACGGGGGTGGTGGCGGGCGTCCTCCTGGCCCTGCTGGTCCTGGCCGCCGTCGCCGGCGTGCTGATCTGGCTCTTCCTGGGTAAGCGCCGCTTGCCCACGCCGGGGCGGTTCCGTTTCCGCGCCGCACTTCCTGCTCTTCAGAACGCCGCGTCGCGTTTATTTAGCGGACGCTTTCATCCGAAGACGACGTGGAGAAAAGCGCACATCGAGGTCATCGGGGCGGCGGCTGAACGCGGGTTCGATACGGTACAGCGCTCGTTTCGTACCGAGGGCCGGCTGTTCCCCAGAGTCCTGGACTCTGACCCTGTGGCCAAACTGCAGAACTGAGTTTGGAGGCAGGCTTTGGCGCGTTGGGCAAAAATGATGCGCCAACAAATCCTCGCGTGGAGGAGAGTGCCCTTTTGTTAAAGCCTTGTGAATATTTCTCGATACTTCATTAGCACTTTCACCGTCCAGGGTAGGTGGTCACTCATTAACTGCCGTCTAACCAGTGCTGCTTGATTAATAATGCAGCGCCTTATTTTGGAAAATGATTATAGCCGGTTTTTCCGTCCCGGTTTCAAAGGTTGAAATCTCACACGGTCATACCAAGGTTTCCCCATTAGAGGTCAGTGATTTAATTTAAGGCAGGAAATAACAGGTGTAAGAACTCTGCAGGTGTTTGACTTTTCAATGTTAACTCGCCTTGCCAAAACTTTGTTGTTGCTTACCTGCATAAAATTATCCAAGCCTGCTTGATCTATTATTAAAAAGAATAAGCTCAGTTATATTAAAAATAATATATTTCAACAAAAAAAATGTATGCATTTCCCTTCTTTAATATCACTCCCACAACTCTAGTTGCATGTTAATGTGGCCTTTTTTTGGTTGAATTAAAAAAGGAGAAAAAAAAAAAACCATGAAATATTAAGTCCTGTAAACATATTTTTCCTGTAGACATCAGTGTCTAGCTGTTGGCGATTTACAATTTTTTATTTATTTTTTTTTTTTTTTGAAGAAGCCTAAAAAATGAAAAGTTGATGAAATTCGGGAGAGAGAATCGCAGGTATCCGTGGAGAGCAGAGCACATTGAGCTCAGGATTGGCTGAGCCGTAAGGGGCGGTGGACTTGCCTTCAGAACAAGGTCCTCAGTGTTTCATGTGTGTCACGACCATTCCCAAAGTCTATATTTCATCTCTTTATTTAGTGAGAACATGAGTGGAAATTCATTTAGGAGGGGAATGAACGGTCCATTCTGTCACCTTTAGGCCTGATCTAGAGGTTTAGGCTAATCTAGAGTTGTATGGGCAACATTTACACCTTCAAAATTCATCCTCAGTGCTGAATGCAGCCTTGCTTGCGTTCGGCCGTACCTGGACGATAAATGACTGTAATTCCGAACGATTAATTAATTGTATTAATTTAGATCATGAGCTGGAGCTAATGAGAGGAGGCTCCAGACCGGTGTTGTGAGAAGAGCAGGTTTATCCCGTAAGGAACATTTACGCCTCCCTTAAACTGGACCAGGACAGACCTGCGCGCCCCAGTGAGACCCCTCTGACAGAACGCAGGCGCTGCTTATCCATACGCGCACACACACACACACACACACACACACGCAAGCGGCACTGTGCGTGTCGCCTTCCCTTCGGCTGAGAGCCGTGTGTGCTCTGCTCGTTTAGCGGGGAGGGGTGTTGAGCACGCCCCACGCTTCTCCGCTCGTCGTCGAGCGCAAACGGGTTTATCTCTTCGGTGTTTACCCCACGCGGTGAAGTGCCCCACGCGGTGAAGTGCCCCACGCGGTGAAGTGCCGACCCTGCCGGCCGTCCGGCGCGCCTGTTTTCGTGGCAGATGTTGCCCACGGCGATCTTTTCGGCTGTTTTATCAGACTGTACTGGTGCTTTCAACTTCTTCTGATCCAGGACCACCCCCCAACCAGGCTCAGAGGCATCCAGGGGACCCCCACCATTAAAGTTAAAAGCGTTATATTTGTTTTTTTAAAAACGGTTTTATGTTTTGAAACATTTTCACCAATCTGTGTAAGGTCGTTGGCCAATACCAAGTCTGGCCAGTCCCCCCCCCCCCCCCCCCCCCCACAGTACATTCAAGGACGCCCCAGGGGTCAGCAGCCCCTGGGAAAGGGTCTATTGCTCAGTTTATTGTTTTGGTAATGTACGTATTTAAAGGCTGTGCATAAGCAGTACCGTTAATGATCGTGTTTTTGTGGTCCCATGACTTGATTCACTCATTAGAACTGCGGGCACCCTTTGACTTTAAATGTTTTTAAAATAAATAAAAAATACAAGAGACTCAGAAGCACATCCTTTTATTAATCGGTGCTTGTCTCATCTTCCTACAACATTAATGTTTCCAAAAGCAATGTTTATCCAAACCCTTTGAGTTTATCCGAGGTACCCTTCTGAAATTCGGCCTGTGTGCACTGAATGCATGATGCTTGTTGTGTGTAATATGAGTACTTCCAAATCCCTCGTGCGCTACATAATGCTTATTTGGTATTTGCTTCAAGTTCTTGAGTACACATTCCAAACTGCTTTGAACTGTATATTGCCTGTTGGATGTACTTTAAGTACTGAAGGAGGCTACTCAGCGCAAACCCTTATTTGAGGTATAATTCTTGTTTTGTGCTCGAGTACTCATTCAAAACCCTTGCGTGCTTTATAATGCTTGTTGCATGTAGTTTGAGTGCACATTTCAAAACCTTGTGTCCTTGAAGATGCTTGTTACATGTAGTTTGAGTATCTGGATGCTCATTCCCAACCCTGGTGCACTATGTAATTTCTCCTGCATTGCCTCCCTCCTCGCTGCCCCCTCCCCCAGTCAAGCCAAAGCAAAACAAGCAGGCCGAAGGTCCCACGGCCAGCCAGATGAGGAGCCCGACCACGCTGGTGTACAGCGGGCACATGGAGCTGTCCAACCTGAAGTTCAGCCAGGCGCTGGAGGACCCCACCAGCTCCGAGTTCAAGAACCTCGCCGACGACATAGAAGAGATTGTGAGTCCCGAGCTCGCTCATAATGACTCTCGAGTCATAGTGCGTTATAATGAGTCATAGTGAGTTATAATGAGTCATAGTGCGTTATAATGAGTCATAGTGCATTATAATGAGTCATAGTGAGTTATGAGTCATAATACGTTATAATGAGTCATTGTGAGTTATAACCCTCCTCCTTATTCAGCAGGGCTTCTGTCTCGGGTGTTTTCATCAATGCACCACACACTGGCTCCCATTTCAACTCCATGATGCTTCTTTTCTTTGTTTATTTTTTTTGGTCAAATGTAGAATGGCGTCACGGTCTGGGTTTTATTTATTTATTTATTTATGCATTTACTTATTTATTGGATGAGTAGAACTTTAATGTTGGTTTCTGTTAAAAAATAAATGAAATTATATAAATAAAAAATAGCTGTAGGCAAACTGTAAAATTATAAACCAAACCCCGGTATTTGCCGGAATCCGTCGGGTGCTGAAGGCACGCTGAATGTTTTGTCGCCGCGGTGTGATCAAAGTTGTCAGGTTTTCAAAAGCTGTTTGCTGGCTGCTTCTGTAGACCTAAAATAAAACTGAAAAGCACACCTCCGGTTGCGAGAGCAATCACAGAACGCGATACCGGGGAGGTGCCGTTTTCATATTCAAATGAAAGCAATTTCCGCAGCCGTGCAACGTGTCCATTCTGCTCGGTGCCGGTGTTTATAATCACGGCAGATCGTCGCGCCGGTTCCGAATTGAACAGAAAGCGCTGCGGGCATGTCTCTCTAAATGGTAATATTATGAGGCGGTATTACATTTTTAACATTTATGGGTTTATTGACGCCATAACAGGCAGAGTGTAAGAGGCCGTCGCTGCACTCCGGCACGCGGCCGTAATGGTGAAAACGCCACCTAATTGCCCGGCGTGCCTTCTGCTGCAGCCCGGGCTCCTAATCGCGTTCCGTGTGTAGCTTAATGCAAAGTGTGTTTTAAAGATCATCGGAGGGGAAGCCTGTGAATAATTAACACCCCCGAACAACATGCGCGATTCGGATGCGCGGTCACTCTCGGCAATCTTTGCGTGAAGAACATTAATAACACGGCTGTGTTTTTTTAAAAATGCGAAAGCGTGCCTGCCGCTGTGTCGCTCAATTAAAGCCGGCGCGGCGGGGTCATAATTCCCCGCTCTTATTCAGCCGCCCGTCGCCCGGCGGAAGCCGTTTCCGCGAGACGGAGCTCCGCGCGTTCGCCGCGCCCGATTGGCTGTCGGTAAGGGTTTCCGCGCTCGCTTCCTGTTTGCCGAAGTTGGAGGCGGACTCGCCGGTCCTCTCCGGCCGCTCGGACCGCGGGTCAGACGTGCGGGCTCTGCCGCTCACGTGCGCTCACCTCCCCCCCCCCCCCCCGACACGCTGCGCGCGGCGACTTTAATCTCCGTCTGTTCCGATGGCCGCCGCGTGGCTGTGAACGCTCGGTACGATTGCCGGGCAATCTGCGGCTCAGAAGCCTCTCCCTCAGCGCTGCGCGGTCAGCATAGCCTTTGCCATTAGCGCAGAGGGTGGAAAAGCCGAGCGCTTCTTGGAAGAGGGACGGAAACGACCCGGAGAGTTAACGGTCCTGAAACACGGTGCTCTTTCGGGGGTGCGGTGTTGTTAATGGCAGTTGGCCCTTTTGCATGGAAGGGAGTCCATTCAGGGGAAAAAAATCCAGATTGATACTTGTTGGAAATGGGTGTGGGGGGAGGGGGGATTTAAATGAAGGTTTTCACAGCAGTGCCACTGCTACACAAATTGCAGAAGATTGTGGTAATGTTGAACCGTCCACGTTCCAATTTCAACTGTGAGCATTACCTGGAAACCCCCCCCCCACAAACACCCCGCCCCTCACCCCCTGCCCCACAAAATACCACCTATCAGGAGGACAGGACAAACTGAGCATGAATCTCGTTTGGTTTTTTTTACAGTTGGAGGCGACATATAAAAACGATCCCTTCTTCACCAAGTACTACAACAAGTCCGTCGTCTCTGCCTTCAGGTAAGAGCTCGTCACAGGTGTGCGCGCGGGCGAGAGGGAGTCCGTTCCTTCGAGCTCGCCGGGGTTTTCCTGGAGTTGTTTGAAGCGGTTACCGTCAGATAAAAGGCTGATCTTCACACTTGAAGTCACAGATATAGATTTGGCCACATGATGACAACAACAGGTGGAAGAGCTGAATGACAAAATGGAGTTATTGATGGCTGCTTAAAAAGCCCATGCAGTCAAATAATATTTTTCACAACGCCGATAATGGTGGTCGTAATACCAGTAGTCGTAAGCATAATGCGACCGAGAAAAATTTATGATAAGCGGAAGTCTGAATTTTAGCCAATAAAGATTATAGCCTGTAATCCATTCCTGAAATTGCGACATTCTGATACAGCCTCCTCCACTGAGCCACCTGCTGCAGCAATCATTATGCCCTGTATCATCTCAGTTACTCATTTAGCCACTGCTAATTATGTCAGATTGCACACTGTCAGGGAGAGAGGCTCATGGCTGCTGACAGATCAATTATCCATTTCAGTAGGCCGTGTCCACAGTCTAGTTTCAATAGTTGCTTAACTGTTGAAAATACCGATAATAAATGCACTTTATGATCAAAAGTATCCGGACATGCCTTGGTCTGGGCCTGATTTTTTTTTTGGGTTGGGCTAGGCCCCTTAGTTCCAGTGAAGGGAAAACTTAATGCTACGGCATATAATCGCATTCTAGACCATTCTGTCTTTCCCCTACAGTTTGGGGGAAGGCCCTTTCCTGTTTCAGCATGACAATGCCCCCGGGCACTCAGCAGGGTCCATATAGAAATGATTTTGTCTAGAACAGCGTGGAAGAATTTGACTGGCCTCCTCAGAGCCCTGACCTTAATCCCATCCAACACCTTTGGGATCGGTTGGAAACTCAACTGCAAGCCAGGCCTAATTGCCCAATCAGTGCTCAACCTCACTAATGCTCTTCTGGCTGAATGGAAGCAAATCCCTGCAGCAGTGCTCCAACATCTAGTATAAAGCCTTCCCAGAAGAGTGGAGGTTATTATAGGAGCAAAGGATGGACCAACTCCATATTAATGCCCATAATTTTGGATGAGATGTTGGATGTCAGGTGTCCCCATACTAGGCTATGTAGAGAACCTAATTTACAGCAAAGTACTGCACATTAGTTGCATCTTGCTGTGTGCATTTTTTAAAAATGACCACATTTGTTTTGTATGTTGCTTATTTTAAGCATGTGGTAAATCAGGTTGTTCCCGAAGAGCAAGTGTCACTTTCTATGGGAAAACACAATTTGTGTGTATTATAGGTTTGCATTTACCTACCTCCATCTGCAATTGATGGATATCTGTAAATGGTTGAATATTTGACACATTTATTCAGGGCTAGAATTTTTTTCTTCTGATGTTTCCGTTGTCAGATTTCTGTAGTGCGATCAATTCTGTTGTCACAGTCATTCTGAGGAATGCACAGAACCCATTGTCTAACTAATCTCTGCTTAAACCTTGCCAATTATCTTTCTTTGTTTACATCTAGAGCAAATGTAGACGCTCGTAGCGGATTTTGGCTAAATTACAAGGCTAGGAAAAAAAAAAAACCCTGTTTCTGTTTCCGAATCGTTTACGCTCGTTTAGGTCCTTAAAAGCTCCTGCTTCGTCAGTGTCGTTAACGACACGGCAAAAACAAAACAAAAGAAAACAACCCAATTGAACGGAGTCTGAGTTTTGTACTCTGGGGGACTCACAGCATGGTGCGTTCTGTCCTCTTTTTTGGGGGGCAGCGAGGGGGTGATGGCGTACCACTGGACGCAGTTCGACGTGCCGGCGTCGGACCTGGAGGAGCTGCCCCGGTTCACGCAGGAGCGGGTCATCCAGGTGCTGCGCTCCGGAATTCGGAAGGAGGGCAAGCGCAGCGCCCAGGTGCTGATCATTAAAGACATCACAGCCTCCGGTGGGTGCTCCTGGCACGGGGCGGGGCACGGGGCAAACTCCGCAACACTACACAACACTACACAACAACAACACAACAACAACAACAACAACAACAACAACACTTCAGACGGACCCCTCAGCTAAGGAAGTGTAGCATTGTTATGGTTATAGTTGTTGCTATTATTATGTTGTTGTTTTTCAGAGTAGTATTGTTCGTAGTAGTGTTGTAGTATTACACTTATATATAGCTAGTTATTTCGGCTATGTTGCTACTTTTTATACAGCGTTAGGAGCCCTTAATGGTCACCTGTACCCTGACGTTGGCTTTTGCTTGTGAGGGCGTGTCTCCCTGGGTCAGCTGGCTCAGTGTGGGATGACCACCCCGGGCCGCTGGCCTGCAGTGATGTATGGTGATTGAACACGGCTGCTAACGTTATTTGATGGCCCTGTCATCGAGCGAAACAAGGCTATGAGGGCCGCCGTGTTAAATCAGGGGGGAATACTGCCAGAAAAGCATAAAGCCATGAACTCTATAGCCGTCCATCACTTCAATCAGCCTGCTGACTCTCCTTCCCTCTTTCTCTCCCCCTGTCTCTCCCCCTCCCCCTCCCTCTCCCTCTCCCTCTCCCTCCCCCTCCCTGCCCTCGTCCTTTTCGTTTTTCCTCTCAGCCACGGACCCCAGGATGGCCAGAAACCCGCGGGCGAGTGAGTATGCGTGTTTCCCGCGCTCGGGCTGATCCGCCATGTTTCCCCCACGCTCCGACGACCCCCGTCTCACCCGCCGCGACGGCGTCTCCCGCGACGACCAAACCGCCGTCTGTTCCTCCTGGAGGATTCTCCGTAGTGCTCTCTCTCTCTCTCCCTCCCTCGATGTCTCGCTCTCTCAATCTCTCTCACTCTACCTCTCTCTCACTCTCTCTCTCTTTCTCACTCTACCTCTCTCTCTCTCTCTCTCTCTCTCTCTCTCTCTACCTCTGTCTCTATCTCTCTCTCTCACTCTCTCACTCGCTCTCTCTATTTCTCTCTCTCTCTCACTCTCTCACTCTCTCTCTTTCTCACTCTACCTCTCTCTCTCTCTCTCTCTCACTCTCTCACTCGCTCTCTCTATCTCTCTCTCTCTCTCTCACTCTCTCACTCGCTCTCTCTATCTCTCTCTCTCTCTCACTCTCTCACTCTATCTCTCTTTCTCACTCTACCTCTCTCTCTCTCTCTCTCACTCTCTCACTCGCTCTCTCTATCTCTCTCTCTCACTCTCTCACTCTCTCTCTTTCTCACTCTACCTCTCTCTCTCTCTCTCTCTCTCTACCTCTGTCTCTCTACCTCTGTCTCTATCTCTCTCTCTCTCTATCTATCTCTCGCTCGAGTGAGGGCTTCAGTGCTGCTCGTTTCCCCAGTTCAGTAAGCGCGGTGCTGCAAGAGGGAATTAGAGATCCTGTCCACAGAAAGTGACTGCATTTTGGGGGGGGGGGGGGGCGCCATTATGGACTTGCCTCATGCAGAGGTTGGGCACCATGCATGGTACCTGCTGATTGGCTGAGTGAAGTCACATGTGTGGCACTGACCCTCTCCTGTGTCCCCAGAGGAGTGCTTCTTCAAGCTGGAGGCCAGCGACAAGGTGCAGACCATCGAGTCCCCAGGCTACCCCAAGCGGTACCCCCCGAAAACGCGCTGCCAGTGGCAGATCCGCGCCCCGCCCAACACCGCCATCCACATGAAGTTCCCCTTTTTCCACGTGGAGGACGACTGCTCCAACGACTTTGTCTACATCCACGACTCACTGAGCCCCGACGAGTCCCAGGCCATCACCAAGTGAGCGCCCCGGCAACCGCGCCCGCAACACGAAGGAGGCGGAGCTAGGACCGAACGGGGCGGAGCTAGGACCGTATGGGGCGGAGCTAGAACCGTATGGGGCGGAGCTAGGACCGTACGGGGCGGAGCTAGGACCAAACGAGGCGGAGCTAGGACCGAACGAGGCGGAGCTAGGACCGTAAGGGGCGGAGCTAGGCAGAACGAGGCGGAGCTAGGCCGAACGGGCGGAGCTAGGCCGAACGAGGCGGAGCTAGGCCGAACAAGGCGGAGCTAGGCCGAACGGGGCGGAGCCAGGCCGAACGGGGCGGAGCTAGGCCGAACGGGGCGGAGCTAGGTCGAACGGGGCGGAGCTAGGTCGAACGGGGCTATTCAATGCACATCCAAAAATTGCAGTAAAAAGATGGAAAGCATAACGAATGATTAGCAGGTCAAAATGATGATTCAGACGCATAAAGAGGACTTATCAGGGCACCGCTAAAGAGGAGCAGTTCATCTGCAGCACGGTTAAAAGCTCTTTACTGTAAAAGCAGTTTCAGTAAATGAGTCTGTGAGAGTCCTGACAGATAAGAGGGCTCTTGTTATTTTAGACGGTGCTGCCCTGCATACTGAAGTCATCGTTCACCACTGCACTTTGCGATGCTGCAGATTTTAAAATGAAAAGATCTGTTACAGATTTTAAAATGAGCTGTACTGAAGTCTGTTGTAAAACATACAGTTGCAAAGGACTCTCGGTGTAGAACAGGGGGAAACCCACGGTCAAATACATGGGTATAGTTCAGTTCAGAAAATAGTTGCCACAGGCATTACTGCCTTGTCTTTCTACATGGCAGAGGTCCAGTTGAAAATGAACGGCAAACATCTCTTATAATCCCTGGTGAGCGTGCGTATTACACGCCCATATTTACTCCTGGCTTCCAGGGGTGTGGCGTGTTATTTAGGGGTGTGGTGTGGCGTGTTGTGTCGCAGAAATACTGAAATGATGGCGTGGCGAACGAGCCTGTTCCAGCGGAGGTGCAGACTTGTTTCCCGACTAGTTTGACTAGTTTGCATCTGCTCCTCCCGCACGTTCATTTCACAGTTTGCATCTGCTCCTCCCGCACGTTCATTTCACAGTTTGCATCTGCGCCTCCTCCTGTCGGAGGGCGAGAGACCCTCGGTATCTCAGCAAATCGCGCAAGGTTTTTTTTTTTTTGTCTGTTTGTCTCGCAGCTATTAAGAGGAAATGAGGAGCGATTCGGAGGGTGCTGGAAACGTAGCGGCAGCCCGTCGCACCCGTCGCGCCGTTGATAATTGAATTTTCATTTCTGGGTCCCTCTCTGAAGATCGAGTTTTCTGAGAGGACCTGCTTTCAAATCAGCGAGGTCCCCAGCCTACGGCCCCCCGCCCGTCCGTACCTGCCGCCCCGACACTGGGGATGTTTTTATTATTTTTTTTAACAAACTGCCGGAGCCTCGACTGTGACCCGCGTGTAGCCAGAGGCAATTTCAAGCTCCAAACTCTGCGCGGAGTTAAGTGCACGTTGCCAGACGTTGCATAAAATTTTTTATGTAGCGGTTTGGCTGATGCGTTTATCCAAGGTGACTCCGGGTTTATGAGCGCGATAACGCGCTGCTTTACGGGGGCGTACCGGGGCAGGTGAACGCCCCCCCCCTCCAGCCCTCCTCCCTCCAGCCCTCCCCCCCAGCCCTCTCCATCCACGCTTCCGCGACCCCATTGCTGTCGGTGACCTGTAATATTTACGGCGCTGGGCTCGTCTGACTTTGAGGCGGGACGGCTGTGCGGGCCGGTGCACCCGCCCCAGCGACTCTCTGACCGTGCGTCTCCAGCGGCCGAACAGCGCGGGGCTCGTCCCGTTAGCAGCGCGCGCGGCTCGTCCTGTTAGCGGCGTGCGCGGCTCGTTCCGTTAGCGGCGCGCGCAGCTCGTCCCGTTAGCGGCTCATCCCGTTAGCGGCGTGCGCGGCTCGTCCCGTTAGCGGCTCATCCCGTTAGCGGCGTGCGCGGCTCGTTCCGTTAGCGGCTCATCCCGTTAGCGGCGTGCGCGGCTCGTTCCGTTAGCGGCTCGTCCCGTTAGCGGCGCGCTCGGGGCTCGTCCCGTTAGCGGCTCGTCCCGTCAGCGGCGCGCGCGGGGCTCGTCCCGTTAGCGGCTCGTCCCGTTAGCGGCTCGTCCCGTTAGCGGCGCGCTCGGCTCGTCCCGTTAGCGGCGCGCTCGGCTCGTCCTGTTAACGGCGTGCGCGGCTCGTTCCGTTAGCGGCGCGCGCGGCTCGTCCCGTTAGCGGCTCATCCCGTTAGCGGCGTGCGCGGCTCGTTCCGTTAGCGGCTCATCCCGTTAGCGGCGTGCGCGGCTCGTCCCGTTAGCGGCTCGTCCCGTTAGCGGCGCGCTCGGGGCTCGTCCTGTTAGCGGCTCGTCCCGTTAGCGGCGCGCGCGGGGCTCGTCCCGTTAGCGGCTCGTCCCGTTAGCGGCTCGTCCCGTTAGCGGCTCGTCCCGTTAGTGACGCGCGACTCGTTCCTCCGCGGTTATACATGTCTGATCCCCGAGGGGTTCCTTTCCTCCTATCTGAGTCCTTAATTGGCTCATTAAATGGATGAGTTATTCGGTTTGATGAGCTGGAACGTTTGTCCTTGCTTGTTATCAGAAGCCATCGTTGTAAAGGCGTCCGTAAAAATCACCTGGATAGTGGACTGCCTCAGAACCTTCTCTTTTTTTTTTTTTTTTTTTTGTATGAATCTTGAGCTTATGGGACGGTAGTGTAATGGTTAATTAACTGGGCTTGTAACTGTAAGGTTTACATTCGATTCCTGGCTAGGGCCTGCACTTTTAACCTTAAGTAAGGTATTTAATCTGAGTTGATTCAGTACATTTAAAATCCACCTGTCAGTAATAATTGCATTGCATGTAACTGTGCTATCTGTTTAACTGCCACTAGACTGGTGTCTCCTAAGTCTGAAATGTAGTGTCTGCTGTTGTATCGATAGCTTGAGTCGGTAGTTCTTTGTGGATGTGTCCTGATCTGTGGCTGTGGTGGTTGTTTTGGTGGATGCCCCGCTCCTCTCCACAGGCAGTGTGGTCAGAGGCCTCCCACGAACCCCCTGGAGGTGGTGTCCTCCAGCAACATCATGCTGGTCAACCTCATCTCCGACAGCGAGATCCAGAGGCCAGGCTTCAAGGGGGAGTACACGGTCATCCCCATCACCACAGGTACTGTCTGCAGTCTGGAGACGCGCGCACACACACACAGGCATGTACGCACACACACACACACGCACACACACACACACACACACGCACACAGGCACACAGTCATACACACACACACAGACACACAGGCATGTGCGCACACACGCACACAGGCACACAGTCGCACACACACACACACACACACACACACACACACACACACAGGCATGCGCACACACACACACACAGGCACGCACACACAGAACACAAGCATACTTGCACTAGTACTGAAATATTTAACAGAATACAAGCACATACACTGACTTTGGACTTGACTGCTTATATCAATAACATCTGTAAGGGATTGTTGATGGGTAGTACTGACAGTCCGTCTCTGCTCAGCTCTGCTCAGTGAACATAACAAGCACCTTGTCGTCCGTTAGCCGTGGAGTTTGTATAGCTGAACGGTGTAGCGTGGAGCTCGTTCTCCCTGCTCCTGCAGATGTACCTGTCAGTAACCCACCCAGGCCCACTCCTGCCTTCTCTCCATCGCTGGTTCTGACTGCGGAGTTGACCAGCGGTGTTTTTGTTGACATTTGATCGCTGCCCTGTCCGTTTCTGATGAATCGCCTGGGTGACAAAGGGCAAAGGGGAATTTTTCCTCGACGCTGGCTAAAACCAGTAAAGCCTGACCCGCCTCCACGTTGAGCTTCAGTGTGTGTTTGTGTGGCTGAGAAACCTGTCTTTTCCGTGTGATAAAGCTGCTTTATGATGAAGCTGCTGCCTGTTACAGCCTGCTCATTAACGCTAGCTGGGTGATAGGGATGCCATGCAGTCGCTCCACTTTGAGATAATGAATGCAGGCATAGAGCAACGATGGCCGCACAATCGCCCGCTAATCGTACCCAGCTCTGTGCTCTGCTGTCTGTCCTTTCAGCCAGGAGCTGTGGAGGGGTGCTCTCCGCCAAGTCTGGAAACTTCAGCTCCCCCCACTTCCCCAGTTTCTACCCTCCAGCCCTGGACTGCAACTGGACCATCCAGGTAGACACACCCCCCCTCCAACATCTCCTATGCCCCGCCCCCCATCTACCTCACCCCCCCACTTCTCCTATGCCCCGCCCCCAATCTACCTCACGCCCCCCCCACATCTCCTATGCCCCGCCCTCAA
>CM077284.1:90704151-90736651 GCA_039654925.1 Anguilla pacifica | reverse complement strand
TGAGTCCCCCCCCCCCCCCTCACCGCCACGACCCCCCCCTCACCGCCCCGACCCCCGCCGTCACCCCCCCCCTCACCGCCACGACCCCCCCCCCACCGCCACGACCCCCCCCCTCACCGCCACGACCCCCCCGTCACCGCCACGACCCCCCCCCCTCACCACCACGACCCCCCCCTCACCTCCATGACCCCTCCCTCACCGCCATGACCCCCCCTCACCGCCACGACCCCCCCCTCACCACCACGACCCCCCCCTCACCACCACGACCCCCCCCCCCGCCACGACCCCCCACTCACTGCCACGACCCCCCCCTCACCACCACGACCCCCCCCTCACCACCACGACCCCCCCCTCACCACCACGACCCCCCCCTCACCACCACGACCCCCCCCCCCGCCACGACCCCCCACTCACTGCCACGACCCCCCACTCACTGCCACGACCCCCCCCTCACCACCACGACCCCCCCCTCACCACCACGACCCCCCCCTCACCACCACGACCCCTACCTCACCACCACGACCCCCCCCTCACCGCCACGACCCCCCCCTCACCGCCACGACCCCCCCCTCACCACCATGACCCCCCCCTCACCGCCACGACCCCCCCTCACCACCACGACCCCCCCCTCACCACCACGACCCCCCCCCCCCGCCACGACCCCCCCCTCACCACCACGACCCCCCCCTCACCACCACGACCCCCCCCCTCACCACCACGACCCCCCCCTCACCACCACGACCCCCCCCTCACTGCCACGACCCCCCCCTCACCGCCACGACCCCCCCCTCACCACCACGACCCCTCCCTCACCGCCACGACCCCCCCCGCCACCCCTCCCCTACCGCCACGACCCCCCCCGCCACCCCTCCCTCACCACCACCACCCCTCCCTCCCCCCCGCAACCCCTCCCTTCCCCCTCCCCCCCCAAGACCCCTCCCTCCTGTGACCCCTCCCTCGCACACTTTGATTGGCCCCCCTGCCCCGCCCCCCCCCACGCCGTGCCCCGCTGGTCATTAACTGAAAAGCAGTGGCAGTGGCTACAGGCGTAGAGACCATCAGCCTGTAGAGTGGGGCAGACCCTCCTCTGTGCTGTCCCATGGTGCACTGCCACTGTTCATTATAATCTCCTTTACTCTCCCCCTCCTTTCTCTCTGTCCATCTCGCCATCCCGTCTCTCTCTCCCTTTCACCTGCTTTCTCTTTCCCTTCCATTATCCTTCTCCCCCTCTCACTCCATCACTCTCTTTTCTCCTCTCTGCCCCATTCCTCTCTCACCGCTCTCCCTCTATCCCATTCATCCCCTCTATCGCTCCCTCCATCCCTCTCTCTGCCTATCTCCCTCCATCACTCTCCTTCTCCCCCCCTCCCCCCCCCCTCCCTCTCTCCCTCCCTGCCCCTGCTGTGCTGCTGTCCTGCAGGCTGTGATGCGGATCAGTTCTCCTGTGCTAACGGCATGTGCAAGCCCAGGTACTGGGTGTGCGACCGCGTCAACGACTGCGGGGACGGCAGCGACGAGGCGCAGTGCAGTGAGTAACCCCGCCCCCATCCAGGTGTGACCCAGCCCCCTCGTCTGAATGTGTGTGACCCCGCCCCCTCGTCTGTGTGTAACCCCGCCCCCTCGTCCGGGTGTGACCCTGCCCCCTCGTCTGGATGTGTGACCCCGCCCCCTCGTCTGGGTGTGACCCCGCCCCCTCATCCGGGTTTGACCCCGCCCCCTCGTCTGTGTGTGACCCTGCCCCCTCATCCGGGTGTGACCCCGCCCCCTCATCCGGGTGTGACCCCGCCCCCTCATCTGTGTGTGACCCCGCCCCCTCATCTGTGTGTAACCCCGCCCCCTCGTCCGGGTGTCACCCCGCCCCTATCCGGGTGTGACCCCGCCCCCTCGTCTGTGTGTAACCCCGCCCCCTCGTCCGGATGTGACCCCGCCCCCATCCGGGTGTGACCCCGCCCCCTCGTCTGTGTGTGCCCCCGCCCCCTCATCTGTGTGTGACCCGCCCCATAGTCTGAATTGGACTTGGAGGATGCTCCCCTATTCTTGACGTGTGTGGAGTAGACTGACATTCCTGCCAATATTGAGCCAGGTGCGCGCCTGTGAGATTTCCCATCTCTCTGCACCATGAGGGGAATTTAAGGCTCACCTGGCATCCCACCTCTTCCCTCCTTTCTTCCTCCTGTCCCTCCCCTCTTCCCCCTGCTCTCCTGCCCCCCCTTCCCATCCTCCCCTCTTCCCCCTCCCCTCTTCCCCGTGCTGTCCTGCCCCCCCCCAGGCTGTGAGGGGAACGAGTGGAAGTGTGAGGATGGCTCGTGCATTTCTCAGGACCTGGTGTGCGACGGCAAGAAGGACTGCAGCGACGGCAGCGACGAGTCATCCTGCAGCCAGCGTGAGCGCCCTGACCCCGCCCTGACCCCACTCCGACCCCGCCCTGACCCCACCCTGACCCCCCCGGCCGCCCTGACCCCGCCCCGCTCACCCTGACCCCACCCCGACCCCGCCCTGACCCCACCCTGACCCCCCCGCCCGCCCTGACCCCGCCCTGCTCACCCTGACCCCGCCCTGACCCCACCCCGCCCAGCCTGACCCCACCCCGCACCCTGCCCCCCACACCCTGCCCCCTCGCCCAGTGTTGAACTGAGTTCCTGAGATTTAACTGGCTCAGTCTGTTTTATTAGATTTTTTTGTGCGTTTCTCTCTGCTCACTCTGCGCCTCCTCTGCTCCCTCCTCCTCCTCCTCCTGCTCCTCCTCCTGCTCCTCCTCCAGCCTCGGGCGCCTGCACGGACTTCACCTTCAAGTGCCAGAGCGGCACCTGCGTGAACAAGGCCAACGCGGAGTGCAACCGCGAGAAGGACTGCGCCGACGGCTCGGACGAGCTGAACTGCGGTGAGCCCCCTCTCGCTCGCCCTCCTCAGGACTACATTTCCCAGAGTTCCCTGCCCCAGTCTCCCGTTAATGTTAAACCGTGAACTGCGTCGTCTTCGTTATTCTAAGCCTGCTGTGTGACTCAGGTACGCCCTGGGCTGTCCGGAAGGCTCAATCTAATTCCTGGAGTTCTTATTTTTAACACGGAGACAACCGGCAGGTTTGCTCTGATTAGGAGACAAGCTCCCGAGTATTATTTAGGTGAATTAGTAGCTGTGTTGTACGCATTATCATCATGTCGATACTGGTAGGGAACCTTACCAACAGCAAAAGGAGTGATTATTTTCCCTTAAACGGAGCATTTACAGGGCAATCGCTGCTTTGCCAGAGCAGAACTCCACCGTGGCCTCCCCGGGCCCTGATTTCCATGCTGCTCGGTGCTAAATTGACCGACTGAAGCAGGTCATTACGCAGTTCACGCCCCTCCCCTGGTTTCTGGGGTCTCAGGTAGTTGATATTAAAACAGAAAGCAGACGCTCAGCTCAGTGGGGGTGGGTGCCGCTCGGTCTTGGCAGCAGGCTCTCGATGCAGCGCGGAGGTTCAATAACCAATCTGAGTTTGATTTATTTATTTCTCTTTTCCTCCTCACCACTCTGTCCTCTTTCTCCTCCTCCTCCTCCTCCTCCCCCTCCTCCTCCTCCTCTTCCTCCCCCTCCTCCTCCTCGCTCCAGACTGTGGCGTCAGGCCCTATAAGCACAACCGCATCGTGGGGGGGCAGAACGCGGACATCGGGGAGTGGCCCTGGCAGGTCAGCCTGCACTTCCTGACCAGCAGCCACGTCTGCGGCGCCTCCATCATCTCCAAGACCTGGCTGCTCTCCGCTGCTCACTGCTTCGAGACCAGCTCCCCCGAGTGAGTGCAGCTCTCCCTCTCTCCCTCTCCCTCTCTCTCTCTCTCTCTCTCTCCCTCTCTCCCTCTCCCTCACTCTCTCCCTCTCTCTTTATCCCTCACTCTCTCCCTCTCTCTTTATCTCTCCCTCTCTCCCCCTCTCTCCCTCACTCTCTCCCTCTCTCCCTCTCTCTTTATCTCTCACTCTCTCCCTCTCTCTCTCTCTCTTTATCTCTCTCACTCTCTCTCTCTCCCCCTCTCTCTCTCTCTCTCTTCCCCGAGTGAGTGCAGCTCTCCCTCTCTCACTCTTTCTTGCTCATTCACCCTCTGTCTCTCTCTCTCACTGCCTTGCTCTCTCGCTTTGTCTTTCGCTCTCACCTTCTCTCATGCGCTCTCCCTCCCTCTCTTTCTCCCTCTCTTTCAATTTTCAATTTTTTTTTTTTCAATTTCAATTGCTTTATTGGCATGAAATACAAACGTACTTATTGCCAAAGCATACATATATAATAGGTAAAATAATAATAATATTAAAATAATAATGGTAAATAAAACAATATATACAAATAACAGCATATACAACAACAGCAACAGAAGTAAATCAATAAATATGTACAATTCCCTCTCTTTCTCTATCCCTCTCTGATTCTTCCTTCCTTTGTGTCTGTCACTACAGCTCTCAGCTTTTCTTCTGTCTTTCTCTCTCTCTGTTACTCATTCTGCTTCTCTCCCTCTTTCTGCCTCCTCTTGTTCTCCTTCTCTGTTTCTGCCGCTCTGTCTTTCCATTTCAATATTGAATTTGTTTTATTGCTATGACAACAGCATATATTGGTTGATAAAGTATGTACATTAAACACACATTGATGAACACTCTGTACAGTATCACTGAATGGAAAAAGCATACCAGAAACAGAGAGTATCTAATAAAAAAATGTACAGTGGTGTGTGTGCGAGTTTGTGAATGTGTGTCTGTCGGTGTGTGTGTGCGTGAGTGTGTACGTGCGAGTGTGGGTGCGTCTGTGTCTGAGTCTCAGAGTGTCTGTGTGTGAAGGTGTGTGTAAGACAGAGAGTGTGTCTGTGAGTGTGAGGGTGTGTATAAGAGAGGGAGTGTGTGTGTCTGTGTGTGTCTGTGAGTGTGAGGGTGTGTGAAAGAGAGAGAGTGTGCGTGCGTGCGTGTGTGTGTGCGCGTGTGTGTGTGTGTGTGTGTGTGTGTCTGAGTGTGAGGGTGTGTGAAAGAGAGTGAGTGTGTGTGTGCACGCGTGTGTCTCTGTGAGTGTGAGGGTGTGTGAAAGAGAGTGAGTGTGTGTGCACGCGTGTGTCTCTGTGAGTGTGAGGGTGTGTGAAAGAGAGTGAGTGTGTGTGCACGCGTGTGTCTCTGTGAGTGTGAGGGTGTGTGAAAGAGAGAGAGTGTGTGTGTGTGTGTGTGTGTGTGTGCGTGTGTGTGCGCGTGTGCACGTACGTGTGCTGTACACACTTGATTTTTCCTCTCCGGTGGCTGCACCCTGGTTTTTTACCTGCTCACATTTTCCCTCCATTTTGATCAGTTTCTTTGCAGTGGGACTGGCGGAGTGAAAGGTCAACAGCAACAATAATGGAGCCGGCGGCACTGACTCTCTGTTTCTGTTCCATAAACGCTCCAGCGCGCGCCGGCTGGCCCGAGGTTCCGCTGTTTGTGGAGTACAGTGAACTGGGGTCATCTAGTTTTGCTTTTGTTTTTTTTTTGCTTGTTTTGTATTTTTGGTCTCTTCTTCCTGTAATGAAGGCAGGCAGCTGTTTGGAGGCCAGTCGGAGCTTTAGAATCGACGGAGGGAACGCTGGGTGTTTGAAGTGCGTCTGGGTCCCCGTTCCCCGATGCGGTGCCGGCGCCAGGACGGGCTGGGGTCTCGGCTCGCTGAGCTCCCCTCTCCCTCTCTTCGGCGCGCGGGGGGGGGGGGGGGGGCGGTCTTGCGGACGGACGGGCGAGATCGGAGCGCTCTCCGTGGCGTTTGGTGACTTTCCTGCCCGCGGAACACGGAACGTTTGCCGAAGCCGGATCTCCGCTCTCCCTCCGCGTCGCCTGCCGCTGGGCCTAACCGCCATCTCCTGAGATCTGCCGCAGCCCCCCCTCAGACCTCGACGGCGGCTCTCTTCTTCTTTACGGACCCCGCTTCCCCCCCCCCCCCCCCCCCTCCCCAGCGGTGAAATCCCTGATCCGTCTCTTTCATGTGCGCGGTGGCGTACTTCCCAGCGTCTGCCAGCAGGTGGCAGCACTTCCCCTGTTATGGAGTCATGGCGACGGCCCCGTCCTCTCAATCCGCTCCGAAGCTTCTCCCCTCCTCCCGCGCCCGTTTCGGGGTGCGTCGGAGCGCGGAGCTGTACCCGGGGGGGTGAATCGGGCGGGGGCTGCTGGGTACGCGGGATTAAACTCCGCCTTTAAAGTTTAAACGCCCGTTTGCGCGAGGCCTGGACGAGGACGCCGTCCGCGCTGAACGAGCTTCTTAAACCGCGCTCTCTCTGAGTCCGTGGCCTCCGCCCCGGATTCCGCAAACGTTCACTCAGCGAATTGAGCCATGTTACACGCCATTATGCCATCACCAACCCCAGAGTGGGCGGAGTTAGGGAACTGCCATTATGCCATCACCAACCCCAGAGTGGGCGGAGTTAGGGAACTGCCATTATGCCATCACCAACCCCAGAGTGGGCGGAGTTAGGGAACTGCCATTATGCCATCACCAACCCCAGAGTGGGCGGAGTTAGGGAACTGCCATTATGCCATCACCAACCCCAGAGTGGGTGGAGTTAGGGAACTGCCATTATGCCATCACCAACCCCAGAGTGGGCGGAGTTAGGGAACTGCCATTATGCCATCTCACCAACCCCAGAGTGGGCGGAGTTAGGGAACTGCCATTATGCCATCACCAACCCCAGAGTGGGTGGAGTTAGGGAACTGCCATTATGCCATCACCAACCCCAGAGTGGGTGGAGTTAGGGAACTGCCATTATGCCATCTCACCAACCCCAGAGTGGGCGGAGTTAGGGAACTGCCATTATGCCATCACCAACCCCAGAGTGGGCGGAGTTAGGGAACTGCCATTATGCCATCACCAACCCCAGAGTGGGCGGAGTTAGGGAACTGCCATTATGCCATCACCAACCCCAGAGTGGGTGGAGTTAGGGAACTGCCATTATGCCATCTCACCAACCCCAGAGTGGGCGGAGTTTGGGAACTGTCAGTCACCGACACGTCTGGGCCAGTTAATTAAATTGCTGTTTTGTACTGCAGGACAAAGTGAGTAGGTGCCAATCAGGGAGGCCGTGACACGACATGGTCGACGCCCATTCTTGGTTTCGCGAAGCTTCGCGTCTCCAGGCTGTGCATGGGAGAGCGCGTATCTGCAGCCAGCATGCTGCCCTCGCTGCCCCTCTGTAGGGTCCTGCAGCCAGCATGCTGCCCTCGCTGCCCCTCTGTAGGGTCCTGCAGCCAGCATGCTGCCCTCGCTGCCCCTCTGTAGGGTCCTGCAGCCAGCATGCTGCCCTCGCTGCCCCTCTGTAGGGTCCTGCAGCCAGCATGCTGCCCTCGCTGCCCCTCTGTAGGGTCCTGTTTCGCGGTGTGAGATTTACCGTCCCGGGGAGCGGGCGCCCAAACGCGGCGCGCCCGCCAAGCCCAGAGCGATGAAGGGATAATGGATTTGATTGGAGGATAAAAGGACATCCATATTTATGGGATGGGCGCATTACTGTCGTTCCCTCCCGCCTGGCTCTCTCCCCGTTTAAAAAAAAAACCCGGGGCCTGGCTGCGCGCGAGGCGCGTCCGCGGCACAATGGCGGCCCCCCCCCGTCCCCCCCCGTCCCCCCCCCCCCCGTCCCCCCGCTCCGTCCTCATTTCCCCAGGAGAGGCCGAATCCGCGCTCTTCACGGCCCTCCGCTTTAAAATCCCGAGGAGCGTTTTTCTGAGAGCGAGAGCGCTTCTCCGTTTCCCAGCAGCCCGAGCGATTCGGCGCGTTTATGCTGATTGGCCGTCGTACCGGCCTCGTTTCCAGAGAGAAGCGGAAAAAAAGCGTCCGATTAAAATAAAAAAAATAAAAAAGCCAGACTGGGCTTCCGCGCGTTACGGAAATCTCTGTCCTGACGGGTGGGAGCACCCTGACGCAGTTTCACTACGGCGTAGCGTCGCGTTCGGCGCTCGCAGACGCTCGTATCCGCAGCGACGCAGCGTAGAGCGTAGAGCGCGTTCGCTTCAGGAGCACGCAAGCGCGATTATCTCCGACAACGTAACGCCCTCTCTCACTGTCCGTGACTTTGATCTCTCTGGAATACGCTTCTGTTGTCATAGCAGTGAAACACGCATCCTCTTCTCCCCCCCCCCCCCCCCCGCAGATACCACGACCCGCAGAACTGGCAGACCTACAGCGGCATGCACGACCAGTACAAACAGGACGGCGTGGAGATGCGCAAGCTCAAGACCATCATCACCCACCCCGACTACAACCAGATGACCTTCGACTACGACGTCGCCCTGCTGGAGCTGGCCGAGCCGCTGGAGTTCACCAACACCATCCACCCCATCTGCCTGCCCGACCGCACCCACGTCTTCCCCCCCGGCCTGCCCTGCTGGGTGACGGGCTGGGGCACCCTACGGGAGGGAGGTGGGCGTCACCCAAACGCCGCGCTCGCCGATGTCCCGCCTCTCCCTCCGAACCCCGCCCCCCATCGCTCCCTCCCACACACCACCACCCTTGTTCCTTTTATTACATCGTCTTGTCTTTTCTGGGGCCTGTTTTTCTGTGTGTGTGTGTGTGTGTGTGTGTGTGTGTTTATTTCTTTTCTGGCATATCTTTCTAGTTGTGTGTTGCTGCCAAGAACTTTGAGCATTCAGTTTAAGTATAAGCTTTGTATTTATATATTGTTGTTTTTATTAACAACAGCAATAGTAATTATAATACTAATACTATTAATGATAATAATAATAATAATAATGCTTGTAGTAGTCGTGGTGTTCAGTGGAATCCTCACTAAATCATCGTGCTGAGATTGGCGTCTGGCTGCCATCTTGTCTGCCGGTCACCTCTCTTCAGCGTAGCCTCTGCCCATCCCCCTCGCACCCTCTCCATCTTTCTCCGGCTCGGGCTGTGAGGATGGAGGAGAGGCTGTGGAGGTCAGCTCCTGCATCCTCTCCCGTCTGCACACGTCTGTCAGAAAGCCTCCCACGGCCTGCTTGTCCCAGACTCCTTTCTGATGGGTGATTGATGGCCTCCTCTGTTTGATCTCCTGCTGATGGGATCTCATCCTCCTCTCATCCCCCTCTCTCCCCTCTCTCCTCTTCCTTCTCTCATCCTCCACTCTCCACCTCCTCTCATCCCCCATCTCTCCTCTTCCTCCTCTCATCCCCTCTCTCCTCCTCCTCCTCTCATCCCCTCTCTCCTCCTCCTCCTCTCATCCCCCTCTCTCCTCCTCATCCCCCGTCTCTCCCCCTTCTCCTCCTCTCTCCTCCTCCTCCTCCTCATCCCCCTCTCTCCTCTTCCTCCTCTCATCCCCTCTCTCCTCCTCCTCCTCCTCCTCTCATCCCCGTCTCTCCTCCTCCTCATCCCCGTCTCTCCCCCTTCTCCTCCTCCTCATCCCCCTCTCTCCTCCCCCTCCTCTCATCCCTCTCTCCTCCTCTCCCCCTCTCATCCCTCTCTCCTCCTCCTCGTCCCTCTGTCCTCCTCTTCCTCCTCCTCCTCTCATCCCTCCTTCTCTCTCTTCCTCTCTCTCCTCCTCCTCCTCTCATCCCCCATCTCTCCTCCTCTTCCTCCTCCTCTCATCCCTCTCTCTCCTCCTCCTCCTCATCCCTCTCTCTCCCCCTCCTCAGGTCAAACGGCGCGCATCCTGCAGAAGGCGCAGGTGAAGATCATCAATGACACGGTGTGCAACGTGGTGACGGAGGGGCAGGTCACGTCCCGCATGCTGTGCAGCGGCTTCCTGGCCGGGGGGGTGGACGCGTGCCAGGTGAGGGCCGCGTCGCCGCGGAAATGCTCCGCGCGGGAGGGGGGGGAGATACCCTCCCCCGATTTTGTGATGAGCACTTTGGGTTCTCTCTCTCACTGTTGCTTCTTCTCCCCCCCCCTCTTCTGTGTCTCCCTCCCTCCCTCTCTCTCTACCTCTCTCTTTCTCTCTCTCTCTCCATCCCCCCCCCCCGCAGGGAGACTCGGGGGGGCCCCTGGTGTGCCGGGAGGAGTCGGGGAAGTGGTTCCAGGCCGGGATAGTCAGCTGGGGCGAGGGCTGCGCCCGTAGGAACAAGCCAGGGGTGTACAGCCGTGTCACCAAACTGCGGGACTGGATCCGGACCACCACCGGCATATAGAGCGGGGCCCGGCCCACCGGGGCGGGTCACAGCCAAATATGGGGGAGGGAACGGGGAGGGAATTTAACTGATTTTTATACATGGGGGGGGAGGCGGGGGGGGGGGCATTCTGCCAAAGATTCACTGTGAAATGGCTGAGGTAGAGAGAGAGAGCCCTGCCGTCACCAGCCCGAGAGGGTCCAGCGTTGGAAATATCACTAATCAGTCCGCATACCAGCTCTCCAAATAATCATTGCTCGGTACTTTGGGGCCTTGGGACCTGACGTGCGCGTGTGGAACGGTGTGCACTCTGCAGAAAGCGTGTCTCGGCACCATTAAGGCATTTTTGCGTTGCTGGATCTCCAAAGTATTCTGACCAAAAGCATTCCGGCTATGATTTCTTAACGTGGAAAAATACGGGGAAAACATGAATCGCCACCGTTGTTTTGGGAGGTGTGAACGTATCTAACAGTTACTGTATGTTTGTCAAACTTTTGCGGCAGTAATGCTGGTGAGTGTTTTTGTTTTTGTTTGTTTTTAAATGCTGTTTGGGGTGGCTGTACCACAACATATAAATTATGGTGAATACTGAGGATGACGAGGCGTTGTGGACATGGGTCATGACACGGCCGAACGCGGGTCATGGGTCCCATCAGCGTAGGACAAACGCACATCTAACTGCACAGGAAGTCGCAGCGTCAACGTCCGTCATCAGTTTTTTGGGAGGGGGGAAGGGGGGTCATTTTGAACACATTCAGTCGACAGCCAAATTTAAATGTAAATGTTTTTGGTTTTGTTTCCTATTATTTTAATGTCTCTTGTGGCCTCTAAAGTATTGAGCGATGTACCACAGTCTTGAATAATTTATGAGTGACCAAAGTACTTTTGGCAAAATGGGTTTGAATCCAAACTTTTTAAACTTGAGGGGACCCTAACATTATCCGGCTGACCAGGAATTTATGCTGAGGTTTTTTTCTTCTCTCTCCATATTTTAATATTTTCCCCTTTAACTTATGTCTGCTGATATTTTTCACACTTCAGTAAACATATATTGTGCATTTTTCACTGTTTAAGTCCAAAAACCCCAGTAGACATTTATTCCCCCAACATTTTTTTCAAGATTCAAACGATGCCTCTGCTAGCATTGACACCCAACTTGGAAGTTTTGTTGAGACTGGGGTGCAGCGTCAGTCTGGCCGGGGTGCGGTTGTTGAAGTGTGGGGGCTTTGTGGGGGTGAGAAGCTGAGAGGCAGCTGCGGATCTTCCTGTCCAACCCCCCCCCACCCCCCCCCCCACCCCACCCTGACAAGACAGGGAGCTGAGGGGGGCCTCTTCACTGAAGCTATTAGCTGGAGACGCTAAACTGAAGGCTATTCCCATCCACTGCCGTCTTTGTTGCGTTGGAACGATGTCGAGTTCTTCTGAAATCCTCCTCTCTCCAAAACCCTTCAGACTTTTCTCCGAGGTCTTCTGTTCCACCCCCTGCCTCCTCTCACACAGTAAATCGGCAGGCATTTTAGGTGAACAGCGCTCAGTTTTTTTGTTTAAAAAAAAAAAAAAAAAAATCAGTAACAAAAGATCCCTGTAACACGTCAGAGATAGGCTCAAGGTTGGGAACTGGGCCATACGCTCCATACAGCTGGGCTAGTCCGTGGGTCTCCGTGTGCTTCAGCGAATGAGTAGGGAACTGCTTCTGAGGGTCTGGGTCCTGTAAATATTGATTTTGATGTACAAATATTTTATTGAATTGTGGTACACTGGTATAAAGTTTTTATTGGATCATGGCAATAGTTAAAATATTTGCTTTTGTATGTGTTTGTATGTGAAATATTTTTATAACAAAGATCTATGTGAAATACACAATAAACTAGCTTTATTCGAATCGATGTCGTGTTAAATCGCTTTTACATTGCATTACATTACAGGCATTTGGCAGACGCTCTTATCCAGAGCGACGTACAACTAAGTGTATAACCATAACCACGTTTCCTGCGTCACCTGCCCCACACCTGTAGTCGCTGACGTTCAGTGTTCAGCAGCAAGTGTTTCTGGGAGTAAATCAACAGTTGTTGTTTTAAATGTGCTTTACAAAGTTTAATTACTTATTGACAGAAATAACAATGACAAAATGTCATATCGTACCTTCCTCTATCTGTACAAGTTCTCAGTCACACAAAATATAGTTGGTGACTTCTGGTAGTTCGTTTACCCGCGGAGAAATGTTCACATCTCGTCTGTCTACATCAAAATGCAGACGACGCCTGGGGAGCAGGCACATCAGTAAAGACAGCGCAGCTAATTTGTGTGTTCCTCCGCTCGGGGTACATGCACGGCTTTTGTGTTCTGTCCCCCAAGGCGCATTGAAGCACACGTCGACGCATCAAGTCAATCAACCCAGAAAGAAGTTTATCTGAAATGGATTTATTTAAATATAAATATGTGTACAAAGTTACAAGCAACAATAGCTCCTTTTTTTTTTTTTTTTTAGCAAATAAAAATCTTAATACATTATTTTTAAAAAAAGAAAATGGCAATTAGTGTTGTGTTCCGGATCTTTCTGCCTCTCTGCTTTCGGCGATGGACAAATGGAGTAAGGGAGAAATGGTAAACCAAAGAAATCAATCGAGATAATATATATTTATATGTCATAAAAAGATGCTATACAATAGAGCAGCTTACACGCTGTACATTAAGGCTTATATAAAATATAAAAATAAAACGAGCGATGTTTTTCTTCCACTCCTCGCTGCGTGACGTTCTTGCCCAATCGGGCGGACCGGGGAACGGGTTCGAGGAAAATGGCGGCGCGCGCAGTTCGTTTTCGAACCCGTGTCCGTCCGGGCCCGAGTAAAAACACACAGAATCCCTCGCGCTGCAAACGAACGAAAGTTGAATTATTTCACTTGTAGACACATCATGTGCATGCAACGGATAGGACGTAACGTTTGTTTTTCCCTTTGTACAGGCGGTCCAGTGTTCCTGGGTAGTACAGTGTCTTGCAAAGGTATCGAAGAAACCCGATTCTTCTGGAAATGGAGCACTGATCGTGTGTTAATTACCTAGCTACACGATGAGGAACCCTGGCATGTCCTCACCTCAGAACAACCTTCAGGCAAGATAGCAACCCTGTAGCAAAACAAACTGGCCAGGAACAGTACTATTTTCTCGTTTTTTTTTTTTTGTTTTTTTTTTCTAGATTACATCTTTTGAAGGCCTGTTTGGCTGCTGAAATTAACACACTGTATGTATCCTAAAATACATTGAGGTCAGAGGTCACCACCACTGCCCCCCTCTCCCTGCAAGTGTGCCCTGCCCTCTTTTGGTATCAACTTCCACTTTTGCTCAGCATCAAAGAAAACAAACGATAAATGCGAAGTCAAGCCCAAGTTCAAAAGATGCCAACTGCCACTCTCTGACCTCCTGTCATTTCACTCATTTTTTTTTTTTTTTTCAGTCCCCTCCTTGAGTTGCCTGCTCTGATCTTTCAGGCTAATGATGTCAGAAAACTTCTTCAAAGTATAAATACGTCCTTCAAACTTCTCCCCAACTGATTTGGGCAGGCCATACTGATTATTATTTTCATTTTTTTTTTTTTTCCATTCGGCAAAGCCCAGCGAATGTCGCTCGGCTGCCCTTCCTGACGGCCTCCGTCATCACAGCTTGCTTCCAGGCTTTCCGTGCGGCTCGGTCCGTTTGTACCGGATAGAGACTCAAATGTGCTTCGGTTTCCTTCGCATGCCGACAAACACCAAACAACCACAATGTTTCTTTTTTTCTTTTTTTTTTTTGTCTGCGTTTGTTTTTTTTAAAATCTGCTTCCCTGGATATGTGTCCTTGAATCCAGATTGTCACCCAAGTTCTTAGACACGAGACAAAAGTCTCTGAATCGATCCAGAGAAAAGTAGAAAATGGCTTCGATGGGGATAATGCAATTTTTTAAATCAATTACACACCTTTCAAGGGAAGGAACGCCAGGCAATGCACCTCATTGAGGACAATGGTTCTGATTCGGGCATCTTGAGTGACGTGTCATGAATGAAAGCTTCATCTGATCAAGAGCACGCAAGACCAATTCAACGACAACACGACAATAAATTAAGAACGATTATCCCCTTTTTCTTGGACCGCGCGTATCCGGCACCTCCCACCCCCCAAAGTAAACGACGTCTGTCAGAGGGGTGACGTCTGTCCCTCCTTTTTCGTTTTATTTATTTTTTATGTTTTTTGTGGCGGGGGGGGGGGGGGGGCGGGGGGAGGACGGTGCCAGGCAGCGTGGGTTTGCGCCGGACGCCTTTCGGCCCTCCGGCCCTCCGGGGGGGGTGTGCCGCGGGCCCCCCCCCAGGTCAAACGTGCGTCTGCATGCGCTGGGTGGAGGGCCGGCCGTAGTCGGACTGCTGGGAGGAGACCTGGGACGAGGCGTAGGAGAAGCGGGAGGAGCCGGACACCTTGCTGGCCTGGTCCGAGTGGTCGTAGGCCTCCACCTTCTCGTAGGTGGCGGGCTTGACGTAGCTGGTGAAGGCCCGGCCGTAGGTGGCGGGCAGGTAGGCGGAGCTTCCGTAGAGGGGCTCTGGCGGGTAGGCGCCCTGCGGCTGCTGCTGCTGCTGCTGCTGCTGCTGGAGCTGGAGCTGCTGCTGCTGCTGCTGCTCGTAGCTGGAGCGCCCCCCGGTGGTGGTGGCGTAGCGGTGCGAGAAGTCGTAGATGCGCGGCTGGGCGGCGGCGTGCTGGCCGTACAGCGGGCTGGGCGAGGGCAGCTGGGACGGCGTGTAGACGGGCCGCGGGTTGGGCACGTACTCCGAGAAGCCGCTGCGGATGTGGCGGTCCTCGTGCGCGCGCACGTTGTAGTAGCCGTTGGTGGGGTCCTGGGAAGGAGAAGGAGGAGGAGGAGGAGGAGGAAGAGGAGGCATTACAAAATGAGTTTACGCTCGTTTACGCTAGGGCCTTTCGTGGACACACTCTTACTCAGAGCAACTTGCGCATCTTACACATTTTAACACACAATCCAGTCACACACCTAGATTCATAACAAAGCGATTCAGGTTGTGTTGTGGTTAAGTTAGCAACGGCAGTGTGCCTCCCTGCAGTGGAACTTACAACCAAGTTTCAAGCCCAGCTCCTGGCCATTATACTCCAGCTGCATCCAGGCACTCTCATCTGGAGTAATTTACAACAATATATGGATATGACTGCATCCACATTAGTCAAATCAGCAGCGAAAGATGGGCAACACTAAAAAAAAAAATCTAGGTAACTACGGCAACCTAGAACCATGACACAATCATGCGTGCGTACAGTAACATGAGAGAAGATTATTACCCACGATGCTCTGTTTGCAAATAGACTGGCTTTTCCCTTCTACTTCAGCTTGAACACTGATACCTGAGCGCACCGTGCTGAGTGATGCAGCTCGCCATGCTGAATAGTAGACTACGACAGGGGAAGAGCCAGCTCTCATAATTAACAATAAAAGGCCGACTGTTATTATTCTCCGTTCTGAGACGTGTGAAGAGGATCCGTCACAGTCCGGGCTGTCTTCAGACAAATAATGAAACGCGGGCATGCTCCGCTTGCCATGCGCCACGAATGGCACCGCGATTTCTACAGCCTGCACTACACTGCATTACACTACACTACATTACACTACATTACATTACACTACATTACATTACATTACACTACATTACACTACACTACATTACACTACATTACACTACACTACACTACATTACATTACACTACACTACATTACATTACACTACATTACACTACATTACATTACACTACACTACACTACATTACATTACACTACACTACATTACATTACAATTACATTACACTACACTACACTACATACCACTACACTACACTACACTACATTACATTACACTACACTACATTACACTACATTACATTACACTACACTACACTACATTACATTACACTACACTACACTACATTACACTACATTACACTACATTACACTACACTACATTACATTACACTACATTACATTACACACTACACTACATTACATTACACTACATTACAATACATTACACTACATTACACTACATTACATTACATTACACTACATTACACTACACTACATTACATTACATTACACTACATTACACTACACTACACTACATTACATTA
Organism: Anguilla pacifica; assembly: GCA_039654925.1. NCBI lineage: Eukaryota > Metazoa > Chordata > Actinopteri > Anguilliformes > Anguillidae > Anguilla > Anguilla pacifica. The sequence goes on along the minus strand of CM077284.1, from coordinate 90,720,455 downwards.
CACTACATTACACTACATTACATTACACTACACTACACTACATTACATTACACTACATTACATTACACTACACTACATTACATTACATTACACTACACTACATTACACTACACTACATTACACTACATTACATTACACTACACTACACTACATTACATTACACTACATTACATTACACTACACTACATTACACTACATTACATTACACTACACTACATTACATTACATTACAATACATTACACTACACTACATTACACTACATTACACTACACTACATTACACTACATTACATTACATTACACTACACTACATTACACTACACTACATTAACTACATTACATTACACTACACTACATTACATTACACTACATTACACTACACTACACTACATTACATTACACTACACTACATTACACTACATTACATTACACTACATTACATTACACTACACTACACTACATTACATTACATTACACTACACTACATTACACTACATTACATTACATTACGCTACACTACATTACACTACATTACACTACACTACACTACACTACACTACACTACATTACACTACATTACATTACACTACATTACACTACATTACATTACATTACATTACACTACATTACATTACACTACACTACACTACATTACACTACATTACACTACACTACATTACACTACATTACATTACGCTACATTACACTACACTACACTACACTACAGGCATTTAGCAGACGCTCTTATCCAGAACGACTTACACAACTTTTTTTTACATAGCATTTTACATTGTATCCATTTATACAGCTGGATATATACTGAAGCAATTCCGGTTAAGTACCTTGCTCAAGGGTACAACGGCAGCGTCCGAACCAGAGACTGTAAAAAATATGGACAAAGCTACTGTGACGTCACCCATTGACTCTCCGTGGGTCTCTTAAACACGTTTTGAAGCTCAATGGCGGGCGCGGCCATTTTGTCGATTTGGAGCCAAAACCATAGAGTTAAGCGGTCTTGTGATTTTTACAATTTGATTGACAGTCCGGTGCGGAAAAGCCCATCAACCTGAACGAACGATTGCAGAACGAACTTGAGGCTAGATGACTGTCTGCCGTTATGTTTTAAAATATATTATCTGATGTTTACGGAGTTTAATTTCTATCCGTGACTGTACTGTGTCGTGTAATCACGTTATATGTATGACATTAAAAATACAATTAGGCTATGTTCAGTTATCTTCAATTTAGGTTACTCAGCAAAACGAATATGCTTAGCTAGCATATCAGTTTGCCAGTGAGCTAGGTAGGCTATCCGTGGTTAGCTCACGCATTAGCAATATGAACCACAGGGGAAGAACATCGACTACACTGATGGTCAATCAATCAGAGATGTGTAGGCTACTGGTGATTTGACTAGGCTAATTTTCGTATAACTCTCTGGTAGACCTGCTGTTAACCGAGCAAGTTATCGTCGTAGGTTTTCGCCACAGTCAGTTAATGAGCCAGTAACTGCTACTAGCTACTCCATCGCCGTTTGTGGTGTTTTCACTTGCTGGGTGACGCTAGCTGACCAATCGTTCGCAAATCACTTTCTACCGAATAAAAATTAACACTGTCAGCGGTGATTAACAAATCTACCAAGTATTTTAATAACTGATCTGCAGGCGTGTAAATATGACAACGCACTTTGTACAGCAAGTTTTCCACCTGGTGCATGAAGACAAAAATAATGTAGCCTACATTGAATTTCTAATTATTATTAGGCTATTATTTTTTTGTTGTAAATCATCAAAACCAATGGAGAAAAGCCAATATACGCAAGGAGCCCCCAGGACCGATTCTGAGAACCACTGTCTTAAATGCCTAGCTTGTCGGTCTGCTATATTAAATGCTAAAAACATGTTCCTTTCTAAATGCCAAGATGGTTAATTTCGTTAAATTCTGTGTGTGTGGTTTCATCGTGTGTTGTATGTTATTCAGCAAATGAACCTTGAGACTCTTAATTTGCTTCGTGAAACTGTTTATCCCAAAATCGGGATTATAGTAGCTTTGTCACATGCGTGAAGCATGGCCCAGGTAGACACTTACGGAGTGTACACGACTGACAAGCCGTCAAACACGTCTGACAGATTGAATGTTTGCCGGTTAAGGTTAGCTAGCTAGTCAAATGGCTTGGTAGCCGAAGTTGCGAACTGTTTTATCATAGGCTACTACTGGACTACCAAATATAGCAAGCTGATTACGCTTTCTGCCAACTAAATATTTGGTTAAGTAGGCTACCGAAAAACTTAAGAGGAGGATTATTTTATGGTCGTCTAGTGCAGCTGTAAATAGCACACGCCATAATGGAATCACCACGAAATGGGATGCCTGCATTTTCAGACTTAGCACAGGCGGACCGTGGCCGGAGCCGCAATGTCAAGGCCAAGAGGCGCCAACGCCCACCCCAGTGACCATAGACTGTAGCCCCTCCTGTAGCTCAGTCCTCCGCAGTAATCCGGAAGTGACGCAAGCTGTACCTCATTGGTCCAGAACAAATATTGGCACTGTGCCCAAATGACGCAATAAATCATAAAATCGACCCATGGACAGTCATAAGACGAATAAAATACACCTATTATGACTATTTGTTCTTGTGAGAAAAAATTATTGACTTTGTATTTTGATCGCATTTGTACCGTAGACTTACATGGAAACCGGATATGAAAACACCTATACTGGAGCCATCCGTAGTGGCGCTAGTGAGCAACCAGGAACTACAACACCAGGAAATGAGCTTCAATAATGAAGTCTGGTTTTGGCCGCTTGGTCCGAACCTGTGACCTTTCGGTTTCAAGCCCAGTTTCTTACCCACTGTGCTACACTTGCCAGATGTGGACACTTGCTTTATGTAGCTGTTTTCCAGGGACAGAAATAAAATCCTCCTTAGCAGATGAGCCAGTCCAAGTTTTTTTTTTTTTTTTTTTTAAGGAGGGCACTGCATCGATCAGAAGCCACCAGCTTTGCTAGCAGTATGCTAACTTTCGCATGTTAGGACCTGGACTGGATCAATCCGCTGTGTGCGCGTGTGTGTGTGTGTGTGCGTGTGTGTGTGTGTTTATACAGGGTAGGCTGACTAAGCATGCATGTTCTTTAGCAGCTATGTTCTGTGAATGCTGCCCCCACACCCCACCCCCCACCCCCCCCAAAGCAGCCCAACCTGCCTGTCTTTGGAGTGCTCGGAGTGCTCCACCTCCATCTCAGGCCTCACCTTCAAGTCAGAGCGCTCATCTTCCTCTTCCTCCAGGAGGTCGCTGTGCTCGGTGCGGGACGTCCCAGGAGACTCACTGCTGTTGGGAGCCTGGGGGGGGTGGGGGGTGGGGGAAAGAGACCTGTCAGTCATACCAAGCCACGCCCCCTTCAAATGATAATGACCACATAACATTGCATTTACATTACATTTATTTATCAGACACTTTTATCCAAAGCGACCTACAAAAGTGCATTTCATGGTCATGAACAACCACAACACAGGTTCAATAAGGCACGATACTCATTTGTACAGCTATTTCTAGCCAAGAACACAGTTTAGTTCACACTGTGAACACTATTATGACCTAACTTATGGCAAGCCAAACTAGGGAGAAGAATAAGCTACAATATTAGGACAAGCACAAATGACCAAAAGTGCTGGAATGGGGGTACATGTGACAGCACAATCTGTAAGATAAGAAAAGCAAGGTCAGTTCTTTACCATCGGCTCCTTCACGTCCTCCTCGTCATCGTTGCCCCGGGTGGCGTTGTGGTCGCTGTGCACGATTTGCACTCTGATGTCACTTTTAGAGAGACCGTGACTTTTTTACCTGTGGGGGGGGATAAGAAACACAAGTTAGTTTAATGAGAGAGAGAGAGAGAGAGAAAATCACAATCAGGCACTTTGGACAGCAGTAGCTGCGTGCTGTAGTCACATGACCGGGTGCGCCTGTGGGCTTTTCTTTCCTTTCTTTTTTTTTGTTTTTGTTTGCGGTTTCTTTTTTAACCAGCGGTCGACGCCGGCCCTTTAAGAGCAGGTGTGGACTCTTCGGCTAACTGATGACAAAGCGGTCGCTTAACTAATGCAGTGCGCTGAAAACCAATAAGCACCGCGGCCCCCCAGGACTGCGATTCGCGTTTCCCGATTTTAGCGGTTTTAAGCAGATGTGCTCTTGCCCAAAACACCGCACGCTGGATTCCCAAATGGGAGTCTGCTGCTGTACCCTTGAGCAAGGTAATTAACCTGATTTGATTAGGAGTACACCCAGCTGAGTAAATGGGTAATGTGCTTTGCGCAAGTTTTTTTTCTCTTTTTAACGCAGGCTGTGTACTCACGCTAGATAAGGTCGTTTTATTGAGCACATACGCAGTGTAACTCGACTTGAAGTATGACCTATGTAAATACCCAGCTGTGAACTACAGGAGCCATGACCCCTTTCGCCCCAGCCTCACCTTTCCCAGAATTCCTGCAGCAGAAGGAGACCAAGGCGATGACGCTGATGAGGAGGACGCAGCCGCCACCCACCGCAGCCCCGACGATGATCAGCACGGGGAGGGCCTCTGTGGGGGGGGAGGGGGGGGAGATGGTGAGGTTCAGTCAGACATTGAGGGTGTAGCCACAGCCCGCTGCGAGCTAGCCTCTCGCTCCCCCAAAATCGCCCCCCATAAACCTCGCTCGTGTTTAACAATTCCACCCGCAGTGCCCCGGGACTCAAACGCCCCCCCCCCCCATCCCCCCAGGGTCCCCCCCCCCCCCCCGGGTCCCGCACCCGGGTCGCGCCGGCGTCTAATCTCTCCTGAGGCAGGGTGGCAAGGCCTGACGCTCGGGAACGGCGTCCGACGCCGGCCTGATTAGAGATTCGGGGAGATGAGCACCGCCTGGCCCTGCGGAGACGGCCGCGGGACGTTTGGCGCAAATCGTCGGGGAGGACCCTGTTTTCGGCGTGTCCTGTAACAGGCCGAAAGGAGCCTGAAGCCGGCCTTGTTCACGCGCTGGCGGGGCGGATCGAAGCCCTCCTCAGCCGCCCAGGACGCGGCACGCGGCCGAGTTTTGACACACCTGTATTTTATTTTTTTATTAATTTATTTTTGTATTAATTTCAGCGGCTGATCGATATCCGTAATGGGCCCTATGTATTAATTAAGGCTGCCATCTACTGATGAGGTCATATTGATTGCAAATACATAATTAAGATGACGCCGAGATTTGAAATTTGCTAGACCCATTCCGCCCTCCTGCCAGCTGCACTGATTGAAATTACACCCCCCCCTGCCCCCCGCCCCCGCCCCCGCCCCCGCCCCCGCTCTGATGTTGTTCCAGGCTGCTTTTAGAGGAGCTGGATGGTGTCCAGGCGGGACAGGCCCAGCCTACCTTGCTCGGCGAGGGTGACCAGGGCGGAGCCCGTGCCGAAGCGGTTCCAGGCGGTGCAGTTGTAGCGCAGCTGGAAGTCCTGGGCCAGCGTCTCCGCCAGGACGAGCGAGGAGACCACCCCCCGCTCGCTGGCCACCGTCTGCACCGTGAACCGGCCCGACGACCCGCTCGCCAGGCTCACCTCCCCAAACGTCCACACCTGCAGGGGGGAGGGAGAGAGAGAGAGGGAGGGATGGAGGAGAGGGAGAGGGAGGGAGACAGAGAGAGAGAGGGATGGAGGGATGGAGAGAGGGAGAGGGAGGGAGGGAGACAGAGAGAGAGGGAGGGAGGGGAGAGGGAGGGAGGGATGGAGAGAGGGAGAGGGATGGAGGGATGGAGAGAGGGAGAGGGAGGGAGACAGAGAGGGGGAGAGAGAGAGAGAGAGAGAGAGGAAGGGAGGGGGAGGGAGGGAGGGGGAGAGAGGGGGGAGGGAGAGAGAGAGAGAGAGAGAGGGGGAGGGAGGGAGAGGGAGGGAGGGAGAGGGAGGGATGGAGAGAGGGAGAGGGAGGGAGGGAGGGAGAGGGAGAGAGAGGGATGGAGAGAGAGCGAGAGGGATGGAGGGAGAGAGAGGGAGAGAGGGATGGAGGGATGGAGAGAGGGAGAGGGATGGAGAGAGGGAGACAGAGAGAGAGAGGGTGAGCGGGGTGAGCGGGGTGACTCATTTTTGGGTGACTCTGTGCCCGGCAGCAGCGCTCGGGAGGTGACCATGCGTGACCGTGACCGAGCCCCCATCGCAGCAGAACAGAAAGTCAACCGCTCCCCACAGGGGTTAAAAAGCTCTGATCCCATCAAACAAAATCCTCCAGACGTTTGGTTACTCACCACCCCACACCCCCGCCCCCCTTCCCTCCCCCCCCCCCCCCCCCACACACCCCCACCCCCCTTCCCTCTCCCTGTCTCCTCTTGGCTGACTGATACGAAAACTGGTCACGTCAACCGCAGCCTCCAACTCCAGCCGCGGAGGTTAAGATGAGTTATTTTCCCAGTTTAAGGCTGTTCTCTGGGTTTTTTTTTATTTGTTTTTTTTGTCTGGCCTGCTCCCCTCCGCAGATCTTAATAACCCTCTCCTGGCACTCTGGTGTGAGGAGGTCACGCCAGACCTCATCAAGGATCCTGATTGGCCGTTAATTGAAAGGGGGTGGGGGTGGTTGGAGGTTTGGGGGGGGGGGCCCAGACGGCCACGCCCGCCTTGCCCCGCCTTCGATCAGGCGGTGGCGGGCGAAGGCCGACAGGCCCGGAGGGCGGGGGGCGTGGCATCGCTTGGGCGGGATGGCGAGAGAGGGCCGCTCGCTCGCCCGCTCGCCCGCCCACGCCAGCCTGGGGAGGAAGAGGAGGCCGGCAGACGGAGAGAGAGAAAGAGAGAGATTCACTCACGATCTTATCGGGAGGGGGGCTGCTGGCCACCAGGCACTCCAGCTTGCCCTTGGAGTTCTTCACTGCGTGCTGCGTGGCCTCGGCCGTGAGGATGGGCGGCCCTGGAGAGAGAGAGAGAGAGAGAGAGAGAGGGAGAGAGAGGAGGGGGGAGGGGGGGGAGAGAGAGAGAGGAGGGGAGGAGGGAGAGAGAGGGAGGGAGGGGGGAGGAGGGAGAGAGGGAGAGGGGGGAGAGAGAGGGAGAGAGAGAGAGGAGGGGGGGGGGAGGGGGGGGAGGGAGAGAGAGAGAGAGGAGGGGGGAGGAGGGAGAGAGGGAGAGAGAGAGAGAGAGGGGGAGGGAGGAGAGAGAGAGAGATGAGGGTGGTTGTAGGGAGAGAGAGAGAAGGAGGGAGAATGGTGAGTCAGGGATCAGAGGAACAGAGTAGTCTCACACAGGCATACACACAGGGTATGCATCATGTGTACACCGATCAGCCACAACAGTAAACCCTGCTGTTCTTGCGGCACGAGGGGGACCATACACAATATTAGGCAGGTGGTTTTAACGTTGTGGCTGATCGGTGTACACAGGAACATACATGCACATGCATTCACACACGCGCACACACACACTGCGCTCACACACACGCGCACACACACACACACACACACACTGCGCTCACACACGCACACACACACACACACACACACACACTGCTCACACACACACACCGCTCACCATTGACGGTGAGAGTGACATCCCTCTCGGCCACGCCTATCCTGGGGACGATGGCCTTGCAGGTGTAGATGCCGGCGTCCTCCTGCGTGACGGCCTTCAGCTGCAGCGTGGTTCCCATTACTGAGCACCTGGAGTGGGAGGAGCCACACTGTTTGCATTACTGAGCACCTGGAGTGGGAGGAGCCACACTGTTCCCATTACTGAGCACCTGGAGTGGGAGGAGCCACACTGTTTGCATTACTGAGCACCAGGAGTGGGAGGAGCCACACTGTTCCCATTACTGAGCACCTGGAGTGGAAGGAGCCACACTGTTCCCATTACTGAGCACCTGGAGTGGGAGGAGCCACACTGTTCCCATTACTGAGCACCTGGAGTGGGAGGAGCCACACTGTTTGCATTACTGAGCACCAGGAGTGGGAGGAGCCACACTGTTTGCATTACTAAGCACCTGGAGTGGGAGGAGCCACACTGTTCCCATTACTGAGCACCTGGAGTGGGAGGAGCCACACTGTTCCCATTACTGAGCACCTGGAGTGGGAGGAGCCACACTGTTCGCATTACTGAGCACCAGGATGGGAGGAGCCACACTGTTTGCATTACTGAGCACCAGGAGTGGAGGAGCACACTGTTCGCATTAACTGAGCACCAGGAGTGGGAGGAGCCACACTGTTCGCATTACTGAGCACCAGGAGTGGGAGGAGCCACACTGTCACAGCCACCACAGTCACAAGGGAAGGCACAGCCATCTCCATGGTAATTACAACCCCTGCCCCCCCCCCCCCCCCCCACTCGCTCGCTCGTGTCAAAGGGGAATCCGCTTCCCTGTGCCATTCACAAGCCACTCAGCACCAGTGCGAGCACTCCAATCAGGTCAGGTGATGCTCTTCCTGCTTCTCCATCGTTGCTTCAGGAAGATTTGTCTGGGGCAGCGACTGCCAAACTGTCAGGACCTGCTTGTGCTTTTGCAAGCTAACCATGCGTATCCAGCCCAAGTGTGCTTACTGTAGACATTTACAGCAATCAAATTAACTTTTTTTTTTTTTTTTACTGCAGTAGCTACAAAGTACATGGTGCTGTTTAGACATTTGAAGAAAACTTTATAATTTCATATTTGAGAGGCAGGGCTGCAGGGGGCGGGACTTACCACGCTGGAGCCCTGTTTGGTCCAGGCCAGGGTGAGTGGCGGGTTCCCGGTCCAGGAGCAGGTGGAAGGCTGCGTCCATCCCGATGTCCACCACCAGGGGCTTGGGCTCCGACAGCAGCCTGGGTCCGACTGTGAGGCGACACGGCGAAGCACAGCCAATCAGCACGCAGCGAGGCACAGCCAATCAGCACGCAGCCCCGTACACGTTACATCACCCGCGCGGGCCCCACACGAGAGGGGTGTCTGAGAGGGGTGTCTGCATTCTGCTCAAACCCTTATATGATCCAATACTTATATACTTACATACTTTAGGCGTTTGTAATCTGAATTTTAAAACCCCTGTGCATCACTGAGAATTTCCAGTGAAAGTTACTAAACCCAAAATACTTAATCTCACCTACAAATAAGTTTCTTTGTAACACAGGTGAGTGTTCTCAGGAATGTTGCTGGTGTCGAAGGATTAAAGCATTTTTTAAACGGTCTGATTCTGACGAAGTGGCCGGTGCATTGCTGAGTCAGGAGCCCAGAGTGTCCGCACTTACACTGAACGTCCACCAGGGTGCTGACGTTGGTGCTCCCCACCGAGTTGGACACCTCACAGGACACGGGGTCGGTGAAGTAGGAGTGGTCAACCGTCACCTCCAGGCTGTCCCCGTTGGCTTCCGAGATCGGGACCCCGCCCTTGGACCACCTGTTCCATCGAGGGAGGGGGGGGCAGAAGGTCACGTGATGAGGGTGAAAAAAGCAACAACAAAAAAAAAACCTATGAGTCTGGAGCACCCTCCCCCCTCCAGCCCCATAAAGCCTAACTGTTCCCGGCACTGCCTCCCCACCCAAGCGTGAGGCTCATTACCGCCAAATAAATGTAAAATGGAGGAGCGAGGAGGAGCGAGGAGGAGTGAGGAGGAGCTCTGAGAGGAGCAAGGAGGAGCGAGGAGGAGCTCTGAGGAGCTCTGAGAGGAGCGAGGAGGAGCGAGGAGGAGTGAGGAGGAGCTCTGAGAGGAGCGAGGAGGAGCGAGGAGGAGTGAGGAGGAGCTCTGAGAGGAGCGAGGAGGAGCGAGGAGGAGCTCTGAGGAGCTCTGAGGAGGAGCGAGGAGGAGCGAGGAGGAGCTCTGAGAGGAGGCGCTCCGGGCCGGTGAGGAGGCGGCGCTGGATTACCTGTAGCCCGTGATTTCGGGGTTGGCCGAGGCCGAGCAGATGAACAGGACCTTGGCTCCCTCCATGACCGTCTGCGGCTGACCGACAGGGTGACCGCGGGGGGGGTCTGAAACGGGGGGGGGGGGGGCAGTTATTAAGAGCGGCTCTCCGCTCGTTTGCAGCAGGTTTGATTAGCTGCTCCGCTGGACTGCTGCTGCACTTAGGTTAGTATCCCGCGTTCAGCATATTGCGGTGTTCAGCATATTGAGGCGTTCAGCATATTGAGGCGCTCGGTGTTCAGCATATTGAGGTGCTTGGTGTTCAGCATATTGAAGTGTTCAGCATATTGCGGTGTTCAGCATATTGAAGTGTTCAGCATATTGAAGTGTTCAGCATATTGCGGTGTTCAGCATATTGAAGTGTTCAGCATATTGAAGTGTTCAGCATATTGCGGTGTTCAGCATATTGAAGTGTTCAGCATATTGAAGTGTTCAGCATATTGCGGTGTTCAGCATATTTCGGTGTTCAGCATATTGCGGTGTTCAGCATATTGCGGTGTTCAGCATATTTCGGTGTTCAGCATATTGCGGTGTTCAGCATATTGCGGTGTTCAGCATATTGAGGCGCTCGGTGTTCAGTGTTCGCGGTGTGCGGTGTTCAGTGTTCCCGCCAACTTAACATCCGGAGCCGCTGAGAAACGGGGACGCTTCAGAGAGCTAGCCGAGCGCACGGGGTCCCCGGCTGGCGGTCCAGCGCCCCCCTCCCCCCCCCCCCCCCCCGGGCCGTACTCACGCTGGACGTTGATGGAGACGGAGGTCTGCCGGCCGGCAGGGGCGGCGGGGTTGGACCACGCGGCAGGTGTAGGTGCGCCCCGAGTCCCGGTCCTCGGGGCACGATGGGGAGCATGCTCACAGCCGACTCCCTCTTCCCGTCCTCCATCAGAGTCTGGCAGAGAGAGGAGAACACAGCGCCCCCCTCGGTTAGTCCTCCGGTACTGCAAGCTGCTGTTTCCACTGCTATTAACGCTTAGCACGTCCAGTCTAACCAACACAGACCGTAAAAATAAGGTTAGGCCTTCTAACAGGAGAAAGCCCTGTCGAATTGTCCACCCGAGAGCACTGAGCACAGAGAGCTGAGAATCATCCACACAAAAAAAGACAAATGGAAAAGGGGCGTGGCTCTGATGGGGTCTACAGGGCTGTGATTGGAGAATGACACTTCAGCGGACTGCAGACTGAGTGGATGCACCTTAGCTGTCAATCACTGACAGACAGCCACGCTCACCAGATTCAGAAAAACACTCAAAGGAGGAAAAAAAAAAAAACAGGCTTTGAAAAGTGCAGCCAACGTGGGACTGGCGAAATCTCCCATTAGTACTCAGGGGCACAGTTGACTCTGTCCGCTCTCAGACGCAGCAGCTACACGCATGAATAGTCATTAGTGCGTTAAGACACAACCCCTGTTACCAACACAAACCCTTCGCTTCCTGAAAATGATAAATGTGGCGAATGAAAAGCAGTGTTCCATTAATGAACTGAGAGAGTCCTGAAGAGAAACGACACACAGGGCTCTGTGGCGTTATTCAAATTACACACACACACACACACACACACACACTCACACACACACACACACACACACGCACACACGCACACACTCACACACACACACACACACACACACACACACACACACACGCTGAGGCTCGACTTGGAATTAAATTATTGGGCAGAAACCATAATTGTGAAAATTGATTTCCCTTTCCCCGTTCTCCCTCTGATTGTCATGGAAGCCAAAGCGGATGTGGCAGTTAAGCGCTCGCTATCTGATGTGTGACGTCTGGCCCATTGTGCCTTTCCACTGCGGGAGCCGGCAGTCGATGGGACGCCTTGTTTATAGTCGGGGGCCCTTTTTAAAGAAAAAAGCCACGGACGTCAATTCATTGTTTGGGGGAAATCGATAGAGCTAAGTGAGGAAATGTGTGGATCTGAAAGATATTGCCCGGTGTCACAAAATGACAATGAGCAGCAACGGCAGACGCTGCTTCCACATCCCCGCGGCACGCCGGAGGAGGAAGGCTGCCCGCGAAATGAGGGGTGAACCGGAACACGTCATCGGGACAAGCCAATCGATGAGAGAGTGTGTGTGGTGTGTGTGTGTGTGTGTGTGCGTGTGTGTGTGTGTGTGTGGGTCGGTGGGGGGGTACCATTTTTACAGTAAATCGAGTCCCATCATTCCAAAACACCCTGGTCTCTTCCCTTTTTTCTCCCTCTCTCCCTCTTTCTTTCTCTCTCTCTTTCTCTCTCCCTCTTTTCCTCACTCTCCCTCACTCTCTCTCTCTCTCTTTCTCTCCCCCCCTCCCTCCCTCCCTCCCTCCCCTCCGGGCTCTGGCCCTTAACCGTGTCGCTTAGCGTGCGTTAGCGTGCTTTAGCGTGCGTTAGCGTGGTCAGCGAGCGTGGCGAATGTGGCGCTTAGCGTGCGTTAGCGTGCGTTAGCGTGGTCAGCGAGCGTGGCGAATGTGGCGCTTAGCGTGCGTTAGCGTGCTTTAGCGTGCGTTAGCGTGGTCAGCGAGCGTGGCGAATGTGGCGCTTAAGCGTGCGTTAGCGTGCTTTAGCGTGCGTTAGCGTGGTCAGCGAGCGTGGCGAATGTGGCGCTTAGCGTGCGTTAGCGTGCGTTAGCGTGCGTTAGCGTGGTCAGCGAGCGTGGCGAATGTGGCGCTTAGCGTGCGTTAGCGTGCTTTAGCGTGCGGTTAGCGTGGTCAGCGAGCGTGGCGAATGTGGCGCTTAGCGTGCGTTAGCGTGCGTTAGCGTGGTCAGCGAGCGTGGCGAATGTGGCACTTAGCGTGCGTTAACGTGCTTTAGCGTGCGTTAGCGTGGTCAGCGAGCGTGGCGAATGTGGCGCTTAGCGTGCGTTAGCGTGCATTAGCGTGGTCAGCGAGCGTGGCGAATGTGGCGCTTAGCGTGCGTTAACGTGCTTTAGCGTGCGTTAGCGTGGTCAGCGAGCGTGGCGAATGTGGTGCTTAGCGTGCGTTAACGTGCTTTAGCGTGCGTTAGCGTGGTCAGCGAGCGTGGCGAATGTGGCGCTTAGCGTGCGTTAACGTGCTTTAGCGTGCGTTAGCGTGGTCAGCGAGCTGGCGAATGTGGCGCTTAGCGTGCGTTAGCGTGCTTTAGCGTGCGTTAGCGTGGTCAGCGAGCGTGGCGAATTGTGGCGCTTAGCGTGCTTTAGCGTGCGTTAGCGTGGTCAGCGAGCGTGGCGAATGTGGCGCTTAGCGTGCTTTAGCGTGCGTTAGCGTGGTCAGCGAGCGTGGCGAATGTGGCGCTTTGGCGGGTCGTGGGTGTTTTCACGCTCGGCCACGTTCTCATTGTGTTCCCGCGCTGATGTGGCGATCCCTCCTCTCGCCCTCTCTCTGCCCCCCCCTCCCTCTCCCCCTCTCCCCCTCTCCCTCTCCCTCTCTCTTTCTCTCTCTCCCTCTCTCTCTCTCTCTCCCTCTCCTCCCGCCCTCTCCTCCGCGGCGACTCCGCTGTCTCCCCGCTCATGCCCATCTGAGCATCGACACGCTCCAGTTATGCTGCGCTGCCGGTGCATTAGAGAGAGCGGGGGGGGCGGGGGGGCGGGCGGGACGGGCAGGGGGGAACGGGGGGGGGGGGGGGTTAGGTAGAAGAGTGGGGGGGTAGGAGGGGTGCGGCAGACAGCGAGGAACAGAGACAAACTGCTGCTCTTTTTACAGAAGTGCTCTAAACAAGCTTCCTCCTGAGAGGGAATGGTGGACAGGCAGAGATGTGCGTTATTCTGTGATTCACTCTGCTGAAACCTGGCAGTGATGCAGTGAGGGGGTGGGGGGGTTGGTGGGGTGAGAGGTGGGTGAGGGGTGAGGAGTGGGGGTTGGCGGTGAGGGGTGGGGGGGTTGGCGGTGAGGGGTGGGGGGGTGGGGTGGGGGGTGGGGTGTGGGGTGAGGGGTGGGGGATGAGGGGTGGGGGGGTTGGCGGTGAGGAGTGAGGGGTGGGGGGGTTGGCGGTGAGGGGTGGGGGGGGTGAGGGGTGAGAGGTGGGGGGTTGGCCGGTGTGAGGAGTGAGGGGGTGGGGTGAGGGGTGAGGAGTGGGGGGGTGGGGGTGAGGGGTGGGGGGGTTGGCGGTGAGGAGTGAGGGGGTGGGGTGAGGGGTGGGTGTGGGGTGAGGGGTGGGGGGTTGGCGGTGAGGGGTGGGGGGGTGGGGTGAAGGGTGAGGGGTGAGGTGTGAGGAGTGAGGGGGTGAGGGGTGAGGGGTGAGGGGTGAGGGGTGAGGAGTGGGGGGTTGGCGGTGAGGGTGGTGGGGGTTGGCGGTGAGGGGTGGGGGGTTGGCGGTGAGGAGTGAGGGGTGGGGTGAGGGGTGGGGTGAGGGGTGGGTGTGGGGTGAGGGGGTGGGGGGGTTGGCGGTGAGGGGTGGGGGGGTGGGGTGAAGGGGTGAGGGGTGAGGTGTGAGGAGTGAGGGGGTGAGGGGTGAGGGGTGAGGGGTGGGGTGAGGAGTGGGGGGTTGGCGGTGAGGGGTGGGGGGGTTGGCGGTGAGGAGTGAGGGGGTGGGGTGAGGGGTGGGGTGAGGGGTGGGGTGTGGGGTGAGGGGTGGGGGGGTTGGCGGTGAGGGGTGGGGGGGTGGGTGAAGGGTGAGGGGTGAGGTGTGAGGTGTGAGGGGTGAGGTGTGAGAGGTGGGGGGGTTGGCGGTGAGGAGTGGGGGGTGGGTGAGGTGTGAGGTGTGAGGGGTGGGGGGGGTGTGGGGTGAGGGGTGGGGGGGTTGGCGGTGAGGGGTGGGGGGTGGGGTGAAGGGTGAGGGGTGAGGTGTGAGGAGTGAGGGGGTGAGGGGTGAGGGGTGAGGGGTGAGGGGTGAGGAGTGGGGGGTTGGCGGTGAGGGGTGGGGGGGTTGGCGGTGAGGCTGAGGGGGGTGGGGTGAGGGGTGGGGTGAGGGGATGGGGTGTGGGGTGCGGGGTGGGGGGGTTGGCGGTGAGGGGTGGGGGGGTGGGGTGAAGGGTGAGGGGTGAGGTGTGGAGTGAGGGGGTGAGGGGGTGGGGGTGAGGGGTGGGGTGAGGAGTGGGGGGTTGGCGGTGAGGGGGTGGGGGGGTTGGCGGTGAGGAGTGGGGTGTGGGGTGAGGGGTGGGGGGTTGGTGGTGAGGGGTGGGGGGTTGGCGGTGAGGGGTGAGAGGTGGGGGGTTGGCGGTGAGGGGTGGGGGGTTGGCGGTGAGGGGTGAGAGGTGGGGGGTTGGCGGTGAGGGGTGGGGGGGAGGGGTGAGGGGTGAGGGTGAGGGGGGAGGGGGTGGGGTGTGGGGTGAGGGGTGGGGGGGTGGTTATGCCGGGTTCTCCTACCTTGGCGTACACGGCGGTCTCCTGCACCTCGCCGTCTCGGTACCAGGTGATGTCGGCGGCGGGCTTGGCCCCCGAGGCCCTGCAGGTGAGGTTGTGCGGCGTGTGGCCTTCAGCTTGACCACGGGGCCCCCCTCCACCACGGGGTCAGCCGGGGGCACTGCGGGACGGAGGACAGGAGAGGCGGGGGGGTCACGGGGAGGCAGGGGGGTAACACAGAGCCTTCCTGCGCTGCCCCCCTGCTGCTCGCTGTTTGTAGCGCAGCCATTTCACCTGTTCCTCCCCCCCCCCCCCCCCACTGTGTGACCCCCAACAAAACCACAGAAGCCAAAATTACTCTTCAAATTTGCGGTTTCGCTGCGGGTGGCATGTGAGAGCTGCACAGATCCCCACCCCCCCCCGGGGCTGTGTGTGGTGCTGAAGTGGATTCGTGATTCAGAAGGAGTCCACCCTCCAGACCTGACAGATTTTCTTCTGTTTTCTCACGTTCTTTAAGTCAAACTCAGGGAGTCCCAGAATCATTACTCCGCTCCTTGTCTGGCTGTTTCTCGTTTTTTTCGTTTTTCTGTCGTCTGATTGCGATTTTTTTCTTTTTCTCCCAGTTTGTTCGTTTGTTCATTTGTTCACATCCGTTACCCAAGCCGATAAAAACGGGAGGAAGCAAACAGCATGGTCTTCACAGCATCCCCCCCCTCCTCCCCCCTCCCGCTCCAAACCCCTCCCCCCACCCCCAAACCACCCAAACCAATTTCTGCGCGGGTGTGGGAGTTGTCAGAGGTGCCGCCGCCCCTGAGCCCGGACGCTAATGGAATCCCGGCTCTGCGCCGCATTCCATTTCCGAGCCGATCGATCCCCTCGGCCGACTCGCCGCCCGCCGCCGGATTGCTTTGGTCCCGTGCGCCCGCATCGATTTCCCCCCGCGCGTACCCCCCCCAGGCCCCCCGCCTGCCCCTCTCTGTCCTCTCCGCGGGCCGGGGAGGGGGAATTTCCCCAGAAAAGGAGAGTAAGGCGAGGCCAGGCCGGCTGAGGACTCCGCTGCGGAGGCAGCCGTCCCAGGCGCTCCACGGTGCCCCTCAGGCCGCCCGGTGAGCAGGTAGACCCCTCAGGCCGCCCGGTGAGCAGGTAGACCCCTCAGGCCGGCCCGGTGAGCACGTAGACCCTCAGGCCGCCCGGTGAGCACGTAGAC
>CM077284.1:90680605-90684051 GCA_039654925.1 Anguilla pacifica | reverse complement strand
GTGAGCACTGCGCCCCCTCAGGCCCGCCCGTGAGCACTGCGCCCCCTCAGGCCGCCGGTGAGCCACTGTGCCCCCTCAGGCCGCCGGTGAGCACGCAGACCCCTCAGGCCCGGTGAGCCCGCAGACCCCTCGCCGTGCGTTACTGTAAAACCTGCTCAACGCTGCCAGATTGGGTGACTCCCCGCAGAAAAACCCGCTAACTGCGCAGAGCCCGAGCTCAGAGCATCGGCCGCCGGTCCACTCCGACTGCGGCAATCGCGTTATCCCAGACTCCCACAGCCCTGATTATCTGCACAGAGGGAAAGGCGCCCCTCCCTGCAGCTGCCGTCGTCAACTCCTTCCTCTCTCTCTAAAGACTGCCGAGGTGTGATCTGGAACGGGGAGCTAAGTGCTACTGAGAGGGTGACACGACGCTGAGCGCACCCGGAGAAAACACCGGAGGAAGAGTTAGGAGAAGCCACTTTAAACGCTGGCCTGGTGCTAATGCACCGCTTGTTTTGTTGGCGTCATAAAAAACGGTTTTGGAGAGGTAATTTTTTGCTGATCGCCAAGCACATCAATTACTACTTCTAAAAGGAAAAAAGGAAAACTTGTATTCATTTGTAAATCACAGTTCTGAGACAGCACGTTTGAGCAAATCCAAACCGATGTAACATCACCACTGTGGTCAAAATCCAAACTCAGCCATTTGCTTCGTTAAAGAAACCCCAACATTTCCCCCACGTTGTGTCACAAAGGCCCAGCTTTCATTTCAAACCGGTGGTGGCGTTTTTGTTTTGTTTTTTGTTTTGTTTTGTGTGTGTGTGTGTGTGTGCGGCGATGTGGCCGTGGTGACCTACCCAGCACGGTGAGCTTGGCGCGGTGCGAGCGCAGCGCCGCCTGCCGTGGCCTGGCACCTCGTACACGGCATCGTCCGCCAGCTCCGCCTCGTCGATCAGCAGGCTGTGCTCGCCCGACTGGGCGTCGCCCATCAGGGAGTAGCGCGTCCAGCCTGCCGCCGCCGCCGCCGGAGAGAAGGAGAACAGCGTCAGGGCAGGGGAGAACAGCGTCAGGCAGGGGAGAACGCCGTCAGGCAGGGGAGAACAGCATCAGGCAGGGGAGAACGCCGTCAGGCAGGGGAGAACAGCGTCAGGCAGGGGAGAACAGCATCAGGCAGGGAGGAACAGCGTCAGGCAGGGGAGAACGCCGTCAGGCGGGGAGAACAGCGTCAGCAGGGGGAGAACGCCGTCAGGCAGGGGAGAACAGCGTCAGGCAGGGGAGAACGCCGTCAGGCAGGGGAGAACAGCGTCAGGCAGGGGAGAACGCCGTCAGGCAGGGGAGAACAGCGTCAGGCAGGGGAGAACGCCGTCAGGCAGGGGAGAACAGCGTCAGGCAGGGAGAACGCCGTCAGGCAGGGGAGAAACAGCGTCAGGCAGGGGAGAACAGCGTCAGGCAGGGGAGAACGCCCACAGCGCCCACAGCGGCACAGAGAGACCCCCCAACCCGCAGCTTGTTCCTGGAAACAGGCTCAGGCCAGGAGAGTAGACTTGGCCTTGCTGAGTCTTTTCAAAAGTAGCCTGTCCAATCTCTCTTCCTCTCCCTTTCCCTCTCCCTCCCTCCATCCCTCTCACCCTCCCTCTCTCTCTCTGTCCCTCTCCCTCCTTCCATCCCTCTCCCTATCCCTCCCCCTCTCTCTCTCTCCCTCTCCCTCCCCTCCCTCCCCTCCCTCTCTCTCTCTCCCTCTCTCTCTCTCACCCGGCAGGTCTCCCTCCCCTCCCTCCCCCTCTCTCTCCCTCCCCTCCCTCCATCCCTCCCTCCCCTCCCTCTCTCTCTCCCTCCTCCCTCCCCTCCCTTCATCCCTCCTCCCTCTCCCTCTCCCTCCCCTCCCTCTCCCTCTCTCTCTCTCTCTCTCTCCCTCCCCTCCATCCCTCCCTCCCTCTCTCTCTCTCTCTCCACCCGGCAGGTCTCCCTCCCTCTCCCTCCCTCTCTCTCTCTCACTCACCCGGCAGGTCTCCCTCCCTCTCCCTCCTCTCCCTCCCCTCTCTCCCTCTCCCTCCCCTCCCTCCATCCATCCCTCCCTCCCCTCCCCCTCCCTCTCTCACTCTCTCTCTCTCCCTCCCTCCCTCTCTCTCTCTCTCTCTCTCTCTCACCCGGCAGGTCTCTCTCTCTCCGAGTGCCAGCCCGTCTTTGGTCCACTGCACCATGCCGCGGTATCCCACGATGACGCAGGGCAGGGTCACCGATTGGCCCGCCACCACCAGCTGGTCCTGGGGCTGCTGGGAGAAGTAGGCCCGCCTGGGTCGCTGTGAGGGGAGACGGAACGGGACGGGGGGTTAGTGAGCGAGACCTGCACCCCCACACCCCCACATCCCCACGCCCCTACGAGGCAGAGGTACAAACACCACCGGCACCCCCGCACCCCCACACCCCCACGTGGCAGAGGTACAAACACCACCGGCACCCCCACACCTCCCTCAGTGGATTTCATCCAAAAACGTGAACATTTTGCTTTATCACAAAAAAACATTTCATATATTCCATATGCCTGAAATTACAGATATTTTCCAGCAGTTCTCCGTTTTTCTGATAGATAGAGAGAGCAGCTACAGCCATTTACTCATCGTGACCGTCCCCTGCATCTAAAACAGTGTGTGTGTGCATGTGCGTGTGCGTGTGTGTGTGTGTGCGTGCGTGCGTGTGTGTGCATGTGCGTGTGTGCGTGCGTGCGTGTGTGTGTGTGTGCATGTGCGTGCGTGCGTGCGTGCGTGTAAGTGTGTGCGTGCGTGTGTGTGCGTGTGTGTGTGTGTGCGTGCGTGTGTGTGCGTGTGCGTGTGTGTGTGTGTGTGTGCGTGTGTGTGCGTGCGTGTGTGTAAGTGTGTGCGTGCGTGCGTGCGTGTGAGTGTGTGTGTGTGGTGTGTGTGTGTGTGTGTGCGTGCGTGCGTGCGTGCGTGTAAGTGTGTGCGTGCGTGTGTGTGCGTGTGTGTGTGTGTGCGTGCGTGTCCGTGCGTGTGTGTGTGTGTGTGCATGTGCGTGCGTGCGTGCGTGCTGTAAGTGTGTGCGTGCGTGCGTGCGTGCGTGTGTGTGTGTGTGTGTGCGTGTGCGTGCGTGTGTGTAAGTGTGTGCGTGCTGGCGTGTGTGTAAGTGTGTGCGTGCGTGCTGAGTGCGTGTGTGTAAGTGTGTGCGTGCGTGCGTGCGTGTGAGTGTGTGTGTGTGTGTGTGTGCGTGTGCGTGCGTGTGTGTAAGTGTGTGCGTGCGTGCGTGTGTGTAAGTGTGTGCGTGCGTGCGTGGTGCGTGTGTGTAAGTGTGTGCGTGCGTGCGTGCGTGTGTGTGTGTGTGTGTGTGCATGTGCGTGCGTGCGTGCGTGCGTGTGTGTAAGTGTGTGCGTGCGTGCGTGCGGCGTGCGTGTGTGTGTGTAAGTGTGTGCGTGCGTGCGTGCGTGTGAGTGTGTGTGTGTGTGTGTGTGTGTG
>CM077284.1:90673105-90675605 GCA_039654925.1 Anguilla pacifica | reverse complement strand
CTGGCGGTACACTCTCTGCCGCGCGGCTCGGTGTTTTATGTGGACTTCCCCGCACACAAAGAAACCCACAAAGCGCTACACGGGAAATAAGAAACCTGGCAGAACCGCACTGCCCAGAGATGAAGAAGCACACTTCCTGAGCGCCATCCATTGTGCCCCGTCTGGATAGGCCGCTAAATCAGCCTGGCATCGGGGACCATATTTTCTCTGCACGGAAATATTATCCCTTTGTTTAGTGCCAGCTCTTTGTCTTCCTCTCATTGTGGGAGTGTGTGTGTGTGTGCGTGTGTGTGTGTGTGTGTGTGTGTGTGTGCGTGCGTGTGTGTGTGTGTGTGTGTGTGTGCGTGCGTGTGTGTGTGTGTGCGCGTGTGTGTGTGCGTGTGTATGAGTGTGATAGTGTGTGTGTGTGTGTGTGTGTGCGTGCGTGCGTGTGTGTGTGTGTGCGTGCGTGCGTGTGTGTGTGTGTGCGTGCGCGCGCGTGTGTGTGTGTGTGTGCGCGCGTGTGTGTGTGTGTGCGCGCGTGTGTGTGTGAGTGTGATAGAGTGTGTTTGGCTCAAAAGCGTGTGCTCCAATCTTGGGCCTGGATTTAAGGAACGCCTTCCTTATCTCATTACTGCAACTCCTACAAGAGTTCAGGGGGATCGGAGAATGAGAGGAAGGGAAAGTGATAGCGAGAGAAAGGGAGAGAGAGAGAGAGAGAGAGAGAGAGAGAGGCTCTGAGTGGAAGGGTATGACGCACTGCCACAGGTATTGATCCCTTGAACCACCTGCATTAAGCAGTGTGGAGAGCCCGGTATGGTATTATCGGCCTGGTTTTAGTCTCTTTATCTGGCCCCTCTTGTTCGTGGCTCGCCTCCCTCGGGATTCCAGTCGCCGGCACCCCCCACCCCCCCTCCCCGCCCCCGTCCCCTCCCCCCCCATCCCCCTCTCCCCTTTCAATTTTTTGTCTCTAAATTGCGGCCTAACAGCTTTTTAAGAGCGGTTTAATCCTCTCTGCCTCGCCTGCCCCTCTTTCTTCCTTTGTGGAGGAACTTGGCTCGGACCGAGACCCTTTTATTCGGGAGGGCAGCTCACTGAGCGCCCCCTTCGCCCATCTCCCTCCACCCCTCCTCCCTCTCCCCCCTCCCCGCCCCCCCCCGGGCCCACCCTCCTCTCCCTCCCATCTCTCATCCTTCTGCACTCAGTTAGCTCCCCTGCCTGAAATCAGGCCCAGCCGCCGCTTGCAGGGTTGCATGGGGTGTGGCTAATTGCTGGTTTTCCGTTAGCACGGACGTTTCGGCCGTTTCACCTCCGCCCCCCCCCCCCCCCCGACCCCCCCGGCAGCCCTGCAGGCAGTGGAGTGAGCTCCCACGCACTTGCCCCCCCCCCCCCCCCCCTCCCCTGCGACAAACCAGAAGGAAGAAGGAAAAAGGCAACGGGAGGAAAAATCCCAGAATAAAATAAAAAAAAGCAAATGAAATGAAATGAAATGAAATATTGGCCCCCGTGGGGTTCCGGTGGGGGGGGGGGGGCGACCCCCCGGTGATGGAGGCTGATTGAGTGGCGGGTGCTCTGCCGGCACCGAGGCCTTTTTCGGCAGGCTGTGCGTTTCCATCACGGCTCGGTGTCAGGGAGCTGAGCGCACCAGAGCCCAGCGGCCCTCTCATTTCCAGCACCTGCCACGCATGCCGCAGATAAAGCAGTAGTGAAGCCTGTGTGTGTGTGTGTGTGCGTGTGTGTGCGAGATTGTGTGTGTGTGTGTGTGCAAGGGTGTGTGTGTGTGTGTGTGCGTGTGTGTGCGTGTGTGTGCGAGATTGTGTGTGTGTGTGTGCAAGGGTGTGTGTGTGTGTGTGTGTGTGTGCGTGTGTGTGTGTGTGTGAGTGCGAGATTGTGTGTGTGTGTGTGTGTGTGTGCGTGTGCAAGGGTGTGTTTGTGTGCGTACGTGTGCGAGAGTGTGTGTGCGTGCGTATGCACATGCACCTGTGTGTGTGTGTGCATATGTGTACATTTATGCACGAGTGAAGGGTTAAGGATGGAGGGAGGAAACAACAAAAGGGTGTCTTTTCAGTCTTGTGTGAACGCCCCCCCCTCCCCCCCCCCCAGACACGAGCACATGCTCCGCTAACCGCTAACTGCCTCTGCCGCCGGGGATCCGGAATGTTCCGGAACGCTACAACTTTCTGCTGCTTAACTCCCTCTTCCTCTCGCTCTTACAGCTCTTCCTCTCGCTCTTACAGCTCTTCCTCTCGCTCTTACAGCTCTTCCTCTCGCTCTTACAGCTCTTCCTCTCACTCTTACAGCTCTTCCTCACGCTCTTACAGCTCTTCCTCTCGCTCTTACAGCTCTTCCTCTCACTCTTACAGCTCTTCCTCACGCTCTTACAGCTCTTCCTCTCGCTCTTACAGCTCTTCCTCACGCTCTTACCAGCTCTTCCTCTCGCTCTTACAGCTCTTCCTCACGCTCTTACAGCTCTTCCTCTCGCTCTTACAGCTCTTCCTCTCTCTTACAGCTCTTCCTCTCG
>CM077284.1:90660605-90668105 GCA_039654925.1 Anguilla pacifica | reverse complement strand
GTGAGGCGGGCCGTACCCCCGCCAGAATGCGCTGGGTCGGCCCCGTGACCCCAACGCTCTCTTAACACCCCGCCTGCATGAACCGGGCTTGTGGGCTTCATGAACTTAACACTGCACTGCACGACTGTTCTGGAGTGCGTTCTTCTGTTTTTTGGGGGGTGGGGGGGGGGGGGGGGTATAAGGGGGGGGTGGGGGCGCAGATGTAAATGCACCCGTTCGTGTGCACTCAGTCGTGCTCACACACACACACACACACACACACACCCCAAGTGACTGTTCAATCGGAGGTCCATCCCAACTGTCCACCTTACGGCCGTTGAGTGGGGCAGGACTCAAAATGGCTGCATCGTCTGCATCGCAGCATGATGAGACTGAATTTACCGTTCGACGAGGCTGCCGCAGCTACGGCGCGGTCCGTCAGCCAATCAGCTCGCGCGGGCCCAGATCTGCAGGCCAAAAGTTGGCGGACGGCGCAGACGTCGTCGCCAGCTCCAGCGTGCGAACTGTTTTTTTTTGGAGGGCACCCTTTTCCTCCGCGGCTTCTGACAAACACGGGACGCGCCACGGCCCTCTTAAAGCCCTTCCGCGAGATCATCGATCACAAGATCGAGCGTGGGAGATAACCCCCCGGGCGGGGAACGGCTGACCCAACATCGCCTTCGCAGGATGAGCGGTACGAATCGCAGGAAGTGAGATCAATCCGTACAGGAAGTGACATCAGGTCGGGAGCTGATTACCCGAAAATAAAAAATCCCATTAGCTCGCCGACCCCGATGCCACCAGTCACAGAGTGCTCCGCGGGCCTGTGTCCCTTTTATTTCGTTACGCGGTCACCCCCCCCCCCCATCTCCCCTCCCCCCACCCCACCCCAACCCATCGCCCCTGCACAATCTGTCCCGTCCCTCCTCTACTCATTTGCTTTCCCGACTCCAGTCTGCGGGAAGATAGCCTTCGTCTTACACTACTCAATCTTGAGGGACGCTTCTCTTAAATCTTAATTAAAACAGGCTCCAAACCCCCGTCCCAGGGGCCGGCTGAAAGCAGCTTAGAACAATCAGGCAGGCGGATTAGAAGCGGGAGAAGAAAAGAGGAGGAGAGGGAGAAAAAAAACAGGAGGAATGAAGCAGAGGAGAAAATATTGAGAGGGAGAAAAAAAAACACCCCCCTCTCCTCCTTTGCCCTAGCCCTCTCCTCCTCCTCCTCCTCGTCCTCCTCCGCTCGGTTTGGTCCAAAGCCATTCCTTGACCTACTGACACTAAGCTTCTCGCAAGATTAAGCAGAGAATGGAGCCTCTGGACTGGGTAAATACGGAGCGGGAACAATGGACAACAGGCATGAACCTTATTGGATTTTAATTAAGCGCAGGGAGAGCTTGTTGAGGGCATGTTTTGAAAAGTGCACTGGGATGGGATTGGAGCTGTTAGCACTTACATAGGCTCACCAACCCAGACCCCCCCAAACCCCCCCAACCCCCTCCCTCTCGCCCCGGCCCTCCAACACACTCTTTCTCTCTCTCTCTCTCTCTCTCTCTCTCTCTCTTTCTCGCTTTCTCTCTCTCTCTCTCTCTCTCTCCCTCTCTCCCTCTTTCTCTCTCTCTCTCTCTGCCCCTCTCTCTCTCTCTCTCTCTGTTTCGCAGTCTGTTTGCGGAGCCTTCACATACGGGCGGTGAGAACCGCAAACAGCCCTCTCCAAGCGGTCCTCCGAGAGTCATTCGTCATCCCCCCTTTCCTCGGGTTATCTCTCTCTTCCTCCCTTCGCTTTTAACAAGGTGGAGCTCCACTCCTCCCCCAGAGGAAAGCCGCTGAGCGATAAGGCTCGAAGAAAAAAAGGGGGGGGAGGGAGGGGTGCGGATGGGGAGGGGGGGGGGATTATTTGATACTGGACAGATTGCATTACGGCACGGCGGCGAGCAACAGGGAATCATTTTCACACTCAGCTCGCGTGACTGGCTCGGCTCTCGCTGCCGCGGGCTCCAGATAACACGGCGCTGCTGCGGGAGACGAAATCACCCGGCGAGCGGCGGATGAGAGAGAACGCAGACGCACCTGTGACTGCGCGTCTCCGGCCCGATCGACCAGCTGCTAATTCCACGCCAGGGATTTATTTTTTCTTAAAAGCTTGACCGTGCGTGAGTGAATTTTGCACACGCTCACGCCACCCCCGATGACAGGTCCCCAGCAGCACACAGGGACTCCTATCCCACACACACACACACACACACACACACCCACACACACACGCTCACACACACACACACACACACACACACACACACACACACACAGCCCTCGGCTATAATCACCGCGTAATTAATGTGTTATAGACGTGTTATAGACGTGTTATAGACGGCTGTGGCATCGCAAAACCTCGACTTGAAACGAGTGATCATTGCCTCAGTAGGCTTCCAAAGCCAGTGGTTTACTGGTCTGAAAAAAAACTCTCACGCACACACAAGCAGAAACATACACACACACATACAAATATACATACGTGTATGTGTACATGTGTGTGTGTACATGTATATGCACTCATAAACACACACAGACACAAACACACACATAGTGGGGTTTTTGGTATTCAAAAAGGCTATCGTTTGTTATCACACTGCCCAGGATCAGAGAGAAGGTCTCCTTGGAGGAGAAAATCATAATCCAGTGCTGCATCCTTCCTTTGGTCCCATGCCTGCTTGGTGGCAGACAGGCAGGCCCCCCCCCCCCCGCCCCCCGTAGGGGTGTAAAACATGGCGCCTTTGATCAGGGCTGAAGGGGAAAGTTAAGGCTGTGCCACGGTGTTTGGGAGCTGGGCCCCGGGGACAGACTCCACCGGGACAGTCCTCTCCACACCAACAGGGCCCAGCTGCACTGTGCACTGTGAAGAGACAAAAAACTTTCTGCTCGACTCCCCCCCCCCCCCCCTCGACACCTTCCTGTCAGAGGGGAGGGGGTGGAATCACATATCACCAACCCTGGCTTGTCAATTTAAAGAGGAAAAAAAGACGAGCTTTTGTCACGATTTGTATTTTTTTTTGGGGGGGGGGGGGGGGGGGCAAAAGGCTGACTTCTGGTGGCCTCTGAAGAAAGGCCCAGACAATCTGGCCACTCTCGGGCTGCAGCTCACACATCATGCCTTTGGACAGTTCTGTTACAGAGGGCCGGTCAATACAAGCTAGCCAGAGGTCTGCAGTGCCTGAATGACTAATCCTGCATGGTGCATATCCCTGAATCCTCCCCCCTCTCCCACCCCCAGGCCAGCTCCAGCAGAAAGGGCTCAGAGCCCTAACCCCCCCCCCCCCCCCCAGGCTCCCTCAGGCCAGCTCCAGCAGAACGGGCTCTGGAGCCCTGCTCCCCCCCCAGGCCAGCTCCAGCAGAACGGCTCCAGCAGACCGGGCTCTGGAGCTGGCCTGATTGCTCAAAGGCTTTGGCCTGCTCTGTAAGCAGCCTGTGATGGAGTGGCTCCATTAAGACCCCATTCATCTTCCCCTGACCAGTGGAGGACCCATGACACACACGCATGCACACACACACACGCGCACGCACGCACGCACACACACGCACACACACACACACACACACACACGCGCACGCACGCACGCACGCACACACACCAGCAAACATGCACACACACGCACACGCACACTCACACACACACACGTACACGCACACACACGCATGCACACATGCGCACGCACACACACACACACACACACCAGCACACATGCACACACACACACACACGCACGCACGCACGCACACTCTCACACACACACACACACACACACACACACCAGCACTCACACACACACACACACACACACACACACACACACACGTACACACACACACACACACACGCATGCACGCGCACTTGTGCACACTACACACACATGCACGCGTGCACACACTACACACACACACATGCAAGCACACACATACACATGCGCACGCGCACACACACACACACACTACACACACAATGGGAGGGTGGGGGGTTAGGGTTTGTCCCTCGGACTTTGGGCCCTCCCGTTTCCACACCCACAGCGCTGTGCTGACCCATGTACGTTCCCCGCCATGACATCACTGCAGGCCGGAGGCCGCGTGTTCCCACAGCGTACCGTGGGCAGGAGAACTGATCCCAGCTCAGTCTCCGCCTTTCAGCTCTAATGGAGACAGGCACAACGCGTGCGGGAGGAAACCTGCTCCTAGATCAGCAGTCCTACTCTTGAGAGGCTTTATGAGAGCTGTCCCTCACCTAATGGACGGTGTTTTAATACGGGCAGGCTCCCGCTCTTTATGAAAACTGTTTAAGATGCTTTATGAATATTGGAGGGCCCAAGACAGGGCGCTCAGTGAGTAGTCGCCCCTCAGATGGGGCGGTGGTGTGCTGTGATTGCCCAAGCTTTTTATTGGCCGTGGTTTCACCCCCTTATTCGTTATTCTTTGGGGTGCACCCACCTCTACCCCCCCCCCCCCCCCCGGCAGTCCCAGGTCCCAAACCGCAGAGGCTCCCGTGTCAGTCCCGATCTACGCGTCTGTATCTATCTCCTGCGTGTCTCCGCCCTCTGTCTGTTTATCTATACGTCTGTATCTATCTCCCTGCGTATCTCCGCCCTCTGTCTGTTTATCTACGCGTCTGTATCTACCTCCCTGCGTATCTCCGCCCTCTGTCTGTTTATCTATGCGTCTGTATCTATCTCCCTGCGTATCTCCGCCCTCTGTCTGTTTATCTACACGTCTGTATCTATCTCCCTGCGTATCTCCGCCCTCTGTCTGTTTATCTACGCGTCTGTATCTATCTCCCTGCGTATCTCCGCCCTCTGTCTGTTTATCTACGCGTCTGTATCTATCTCCCTGCGTATCTCCGCCCTCTGTCTGTTTATCTACGCGTCTGTATCTACCTCCCTGCGTATCTCCACCCTCTGTCTGTTTATCTACGCGTCTGTATCTACCTCCCTGCGTATCTCCGCCCTCTGTCTGTTTATCTACGCGTCTGTATCTATCTCCCTGCGTATCTCCGCCCTCTGTCTGTTTATCTACGCGTCTGTATCTACCTCCCTGCGTATCTCCACCCTCTGTCTGTTTATCTACGCGTCTGTATCTATCTCCCTGCGTATCTCCGCCCTCTGTCTGTTTATCTACGCGTCTGTATCTATCTCCCTGCGTATCTCCGCCCTCTGTCTGTTTATCTATGCGTCTGTATCTATCTCCCTGCGTATCTCCGCCCTCTGTCTGTTTATCTACGCGTCTGTATCTACCTCCCTGCGTATCTCTGCCCTCTGTCTGTTTATCTACGCGTCTGTATCTATCCCTGCGTGTCTCCGCCCTCTGTCTGTTTATCTATGCGTCTGTATCTATCTCCCTGCATATCTCCGCCCTCTGTCTGTTTATCTACGCGTCTGTATCTATCTCCCTGCGTATCTCCGCCCTCTGTCTGTTTATCTACGCGTCTGTATCTATCTCCCTGCGTATCTCCGCCCTCTGTCTGTTTATCTATGCGTCTGTATCTATCTCCCTGCGTATCTCTGCCCTCTGTCTGTTTATCTATGCGTCTGTATCTATCTCCCTGCGTATCTCCGCCCTCTGTCTGTTTATCTACGCGTCTGTATCTATCTCCCTGCGTATCTCCTGTATCTATCCCTGCGTATCTCCACCCTCTGTCTGTTTATCTACGCGTCTGTATCTACCTCCCTGCGTATCTCCGCCCTCTGTCTGTTTATCTATGCGTCTGTATCTATCTCCCTGCGTATCTCTGCCCTCTGTCTGTTTATCTACGCGTCTGTATCTATCTCCCTGCGTATCTCCGCCCTCTGTCTGTTTATCTACGCGTCTGTATCTATCTCCCTGCGTATCTCCGCCCTCTGTCTGTTTATCTACGCGTCTGTATCTATCTCCCTGCGTATCTCCGCCCTCTGTCTGTTTATCTACGCGTCTGTATCTACCTCCCTGCGTATCTCCGCCCTCTGTCTGTTTATCTACACGTCTGTATCTATCTCCCTGCGTATCTCTGCCCTCTGTCTGTTTATCTACACGTCTGTATCTATCTCCCTGCGTATCTCCGCCCTCTGTCTGTTTATCTACGCGTCTGTATCTATCTCCCTGCGTATCTCCGCCCTCTGTCTGTTTATCTACGCGTCTGTATCTATCTCCCTGCGTATCTCTGCCCTCTGTCTGTTTATCTATGCGTCTGTATCTACCTCCCTGCGTATCTCCGCCCTCTGTCTGTTTATCTATGCGTCTGTATCTATCTCCCTGCGTATCTCCGCCCTCTGTCTGTTTATCTATGCGTCTGTATCTACCTCCCTGCGTATCTCCGCCCTCTGTCTGTTTATCTATGCGTCTGTATCTACCTCCCTGCGTATCTCCGCCCTCTGTCTGTTTATCTACACGTCTGTATCTATCTCCCTGCGTATCTCCGCCCTCTGTCTGTTTATCTATGCGTCTGTATCTACCTCCCTGCGTATCTCCGCCCTCTGTCTGTTTATCTACGCGTCTGTATCTATCTCCCTGCGTATCTCTGCCCTCTGTCTGTTTATCTATGCGTCTGTATCTACCTCCCTGCGTATCTCCGCCCTCTGTCTGTTTATCTACGCGTCTGTATCTATCTCCCTGCGTATCTCTGCCCTCTGTCTGTTTATCTATGCGTCTGTATCTATCTCCCTGCGTATCTCTGCCCTCTGTCTGTTTATCTACGCGTCTGTATCTATCTCCCTGCGTATCTCCGCCCTCTGTCTGTTTATCTACGCGTCTGTATCTATCCCTGCGTATCTCCGCCCTCTGTCTATCTACGCGTCTGTATCTATCTCCCTGCGTATCTCCGCCCTCTGTCTGTTTATCTATGCGTCTGTATCTATCTCCCTGCGTATCTCCGCCCTCTGTCTGTTTATCTACGCGTCTGTATCTATCCCTGCGTATCTCCGCCCTCTGTCTGTTTATCTACGCGTCTGTATCTATCTCCCTGCGTATCTCCGCCCTCTGTCTGTTTATCTACACGTCTGTATCTATCTCCCTGCGTATCTCCGCCCTCTGTCTGTTTATCTACACGTCTGTATCTATCCCTGCGTATCTCCGCCCTCTGTCTGTTTATCTACGCGTCTGTATCTATCTCCCTGCGTATCTCCGCCCTCTGTCTGTTTATCTACGCGTCTGTATCTATCCCTGCGTATCTCCGCCCTCTGTCTGTTTATCTACACGTCTGTATCTATCCCTGCGTATCTCCGCCCTCTGTCTGTTTATCTATGCGTCTGTATCTATCTCCCTGCGTATCTCCGCCCTCTGTCTGTTTATCTACACGTCTGTATCTATCTCCCTGCGTATCTCCGCCCTCTGTCTGTTTATCTACGCGTCTGTATCTATCTCCCTGCGTATCTCCGCCCTCTGTCTGTTTATCTATACGTCTGTATCTACCTCCCTGCGTATCTCCGCCCTCTGTCTGTTTATCTATACGTCTGTATCTACCTCCCTGCGTATCTCCGCCCTCTGTCTGTTTATCTACGCGTCTGTATCT
>CM077284.1:90653105-90655605 GCA_039654925.1 Anguilla pacifica | reverse complement strand
GGTGGCGGTAACTGCGTCAACCTCTCTGTCCCCCCCCCCCCCCCCCCCCCCCCCGCCCAACAGTTGTCATGACATCACACGACCACCTTTAGTCTAAGATGAGGAGGCAGGTGAGAGGGACGGTGATACAGCCCCAGCGCAGAAGATGCATTTCTGTTTACAGCTGGCTTCACTGTGCCCTGGCTTTGGATATGAAATCCCTGTCCTGGGAGGACAAGATTTGATTGGAAAACAGAAAAGAGAAGCACGGGTGTACCACAGTCGTGTGGTTTTTCATTGCACTTGGTTTTTTGAAGTCACGGTCCGGTCAAATTGTCATCCATCTCCCTCAGTGGATGTGACATTTTACATTTGGTTCGGGAGAGCAATAAAAATAAAATAAAATAAAATAAAAAAATTCAGTTTGTCTAAAAATAAGCAGTTGCGGCTTTAAAAGTAGATCTTCCCCGAGGATTTGTGCGGATTGTTTCTCCAGAATTAACTGCGCCTTCACATTTTGGGGGGATAGGGGCGGGCGAGGGGGTGGGGGGGGGGGTACCCAAAAGCGTAAACACTGACTGTGTTAAAATCGACTGGATAGAACCGCACAATCCACTCACGGCTGAGGCGAAACACAATCCTCCATTGTCCCGCTATCTCGTCTGGCACATCCCTCCGAAACTCATCTCCCCAGGAAGACTGGAGGTGAGTTGGCGGCAAGATAGGGATGAAGCCAAGGGAGAGATAAAAAGAAGAAGAAGAAGAAGAATGGTGGAAGCAGCCGAGTAGTCCAGGCAGGATACCACAGTGTGCCTCCCGTATTTGCTTTGCCATAAACCCCCCAAAAACATCCACCCAGGTCCATAACTGCTGAAAAAAAAATAAAAGGGCCAAAGACACAGAGCCAAGTTCTTTATCTCTGTTTACCCGAATGGCAAAGCTGATTAGAAACAAATTTAACCCTTTTGTCTTTTTTGTCTTGTTCCCTCCTGTATTGTCAGACTGCAAAGCAGAAAAGCAAAGTTTCTGATGGCCAAGTGGGTCACAGACAAACGCGGAAGCCCCTGGGGGGTCATTGTTTCTTGTTTTAAGAAAGGGGGGGGGGGCGTAATAAGACAATGTGAGTGTGCTTGGTCCGTCTTGGGGGAGCGCACAGCGCCCCATTGTTATCGGATCCTTCCCAGCGCTTCTCTCCGACTGATCGCGGACTCCTTCCGGAAACTTTGGAGGTGGACCAATCAGAACGCGGGAAAAAGGCGGAGGGCCAAGCCCGTTAAAAAAAAGAGGTTAACTGTCCAGTCGAGGGACGGGTTATTAAAAAACAAAACAAAGCAAAAAGAAAAAAACGTTTTTGCCTGCCTAGCTGGGTTCTACCGGACGGTGGGTCAGGCGTAGCCACAGAGAGAACCGCGAGCTGACGTCTTCACACCCTGAGCGGGCCTGCGAAGCCTGAGAGCCTTTTTAGCTCCGTGAAAGATGAAAGAGCGCATTTTCACCACGGCGGACGGTCCCGGGTCGAACCCCGACCCCCCCTCTTCCGCCCCGCCTGGTCCTTCCCGAGCTCGCCATTCTCGCCCTCCTCCGAGCGAAAGGAGCGCGTCTGCTGAGAGGGGCGCAAATGAGCTGCGTTCGGGAACCCGGAGTGCCGGAATCAAAGCGGGCGAGCATTCCGTATCCGTGGCGTAAGTGCCAGCCTGGTGAATAATGCACGAGGCCCCCCCCCCCCCCCAGGTGCTGCTGTGTCTGTGCGACCGCGCGCATGATGAAGTGTCACCGGCTCCCCTTTTCTCCTGGATCATCCCTGGATCAGCGCACGGTTCTCATCCATACTTGTGCCAGCTTTTCCCGGGTTTTAGTGGTGGGGGGGTGGGGGGGTGGTGGCATGGGGGTTAAGGAAGGCGGGTGGAGGGGGTGTGATCTACCATGCGTGAAGCTGATCATCAAGGCTAGCCGTTATTGAGTGCTGCCGCTCGTCCCCCGATATGGCTGCTCAACGTAATAAAAGGCATGCGCTCATGAAATATGTATGCTGCCTAAAATCATCCGTAGCCGTAGCCCCCTCCGCGTGGCCCCTCGGGCCCCAAACGCGGTTTAATATCTCCAAGGCTCAGCCTGGCTGCGCCTCGAACCCGCTACACGTTTCCAGCGACGGAGAAAGCGCAGTGCCGGGGACTGCCAGCAGGGGGCTGCCAGCGCTGGAGAGGAGGGGCGGTGGAGAGGAGGGGCAGTGGAGGAAGGCGCCCTGTCCGTCACACGGGCACCGGTGGTCAGCCGAACGCCCAGCGCTTTGAGCTGAAGGGGGTTGGGAAGGGGAAAGATGGGAAGCCGGTAATGCAGTGGGCTCAAACTCGTTGCCATGGAGGGCCGTGCGTATGCAGGCTTTCAATCCAGCCAATTAATGCTGCCTTAATTGAGTCCAATTACTCATTCAGCCATATGCATTTAACTGCACTGAAGCACAGAATATAAGCAACTTTTTATTTAGACAGAGCGGTTCACCATAGACGTCGGGTCACCATTA
>CM077284.1:90638105-90650605 GCA_039654925.1 Anguilla pacifica | reverse complement strand
GAGAAGCCTGCAAGTGATCAAGTAGGCTACAGTAAATTAATAAATAAAAACGGGTATAAGCAACTCGGCAAGATATTTCGGATACTTTTTTTCTACACGGGCTGGACAGTCTACGCTTCCAGAGAACTCAGAATACAATTATAGCTTGGGCAATTGTGAGGATTCGCGTCCACCAAAACAAACACAAAACATAACACCGCCGCTGTTGGGATTCCGTGTAACCCGGAAAACCATTTATATTTATTTCATGCGATCATCTACTCGGTCGATTTAACTCAAGCTGCAAAAGCATGTGCATGGCTGCAATGACCGTGAAACTACGATATTTCTAGAGAGCAGACTACTTTTAAGGCTGCAGTCTAAGTGCATTTTACATTTAACCCCACGGCTCTGAATGCACTTAAAATACAAAGATCCCCCCACCCCCACCCCCACCCCAACACACACACATACACCTCTTTGATCTCTGGTGGGACTACACTATAGGGAGTTAATGGGGATAGCGAATTAGTGAAGAAACTAGGGCATAGTATTATACACGTTATCCCGCTCATCGCTTTCTCCTCTCACATACCTCGATACTATCTCAGGTACTGATGTGCCACCGATTTTATTTCTGGATTTTGGACGTGTTAGTTTAATCGTTAACGTGGGGCGAGTAACAGCCTTTTTAGAAACTTCACAAAATCCTAGCGATTTGGAGCCTGCGGCACGGGTCTTATCTTTTCGGCACATGATGACAGTTGCTGGTATTTGTATTCACACCTTTTTCCTAGTGCGATAGTTCAACCAGCTACATCTCCTCTCCTTGATTGAACAATGTTGAATATATAACACAGTGCGGGGTGCTGGTGTGTCTGTGTGTGTGCGTGTGTGCGGGGGGGGGGGGGGGGGGGGGCGGTGATGTGGAGCGTGGAGGCAGCGGAGCATTGGGGTGGAGAGATGCCGTAGTGCATCTCGGAACTGCTTCGCGACCAACTGTTTTCCAGATTATCTCGTGCCACTCGAATCGGCAGACAGAGCGGAGCATTTCCCCCACATTTTACAAGCAACTGTTCTGTGAACCGCGACACATGCGGTCAGGCTAAAAGCCCATAGCTGGTCGGGGGGGGGGGGGATTTTTAAAATTATAACAAAAAAACCTACCTCGATATTCATTCATGCGGTCTGATACAGTCCGATAGTAATAATATACCATAAACGATATATGCAACTGGAAAAAACAGGCTGATGCAGGCTATAATTTGCGATGTAGCTGAAGCACGCACAAAAGACCAAGTACAGCTAAAGTGCTGTGGCACAGTGGCGGTTATAGGCAACCTGCAAATGCAATATCTCACACTTATTACACACCCAGCGCTGATGTGCGAATGCTCTTGTGCCCCTTCGGACACGCGCACCTTGCCACTTCAAGAGTTAAACATATTAAGAGCACCAACGCGTTACATGCAATTGTCCAGATGTCAGCCAGCACTGCTGGAGCCAATAATAATAATAATAATAATAATAATAATAACAACAACAACAAAAATAAGTAAACTGGATAAAAAATAATCGTGCGTAATACCGAAACACGAAGTAAACCTCATTAAATGTTACTTAAAAAGCGCATGATGACAAAGTCCCGTTCTGTCGTTAACAACATTTAACATTTGCTACCTTCCTCAGATCCTCTCTCTTTTTTCGTCTTTTTTGGCGCAGTGACACTCAGCATAGAAATGCTCTTATGTATCCTTCTGGACGCCTCTGCGCGCCTTAACTTTTGACCAACAGCCATCTGTAAGCACAAGATACTCGGTCGTGTTGCTGAAGAGCACCTGAGATTGAAAGCACCTACCCCGTAGAACAGTATCTCACCAACACGTCGCAATTGGTTTGACGCAGCGCGTCTCGCAGCAAGTGGAAGCTAGGCACCGCGTGGCTTTTTAAAACATCACTAACTTCGCATTCTAAAAACATGAAATGTTTATTAAAACAGATTTTCTTACCTGATTCCATAAGGCAAAGGAAAACATAGAGCGCAATCATTTTCTTCGGCTCCTGCGGTCCCGTTGGCGCCGTCCACCGCGAAAGTACGTTAGACTGACTCGCTCTTTCAATGCGACTGGTGTGAAAGCAGCTGGTTAGTTACTGCACGGCACGGAGCTTTACAGTTACCCCTGGTGTAAGATAAACGGACAGTACTCGAAATCATATAGTTTTTGTTCCGATAAACAGCAAGGACAGTAGCGGCAGTTAAAGTCTCGTAATGAATTGGTGACAATGTCCTCCGTGATGGCAGAAGGCAACAACTTTTCCAAATTTGTCTTCCTCGTTCGTTGTATTCCGTAGTCAGTATGTGGATTGTGATATTATATTTTGTCTCTGTCCTCTTTAAAAATGTAAAAATAAAAACATCTCAATACCCGCGCGTCAATGTATATTTCTGCGTTCACAGAAATCCTCAAACCCGCCAGATTAGATAAAATGGCACGGGAATTTCGATGTTGTGTTTTTTTCTGTAGGTTTTCCTCGCGACAGTCCAACCTGTTCCTTCGGACATAAAGCGTGGCGCTGAACAGCTTTGCCTCCCTCCGCCTCAGTTGCGCTGTTTCTCTGAAAATCTCTCCGAAGTTGAACCTTGCGGTGCGGTGCGGTGCGGTCTCTCTCTCTCTCGCTCTCTCTCTCTCTTTCTCTCTCTCTCTCTGTCTCTCCCCCTCTAGCTCTCCTAGGAACATACACATACACTCCCTCTTTCTCCCCTTCGCTCTCGCTCTAGTAACGGACTACTCGGGAGTTAATCCTCACTGACAATCATCTGCTGTGGATGCTTTGGCTGTAGACATGTCAGAAACTAAAAAGGGGAGGTGGCTTAATCCACGTGCACATTCAGCAGAGGTTTCCGTTGGTCACCGCCCCCGCGGGACGACTGTTGGTCAAAATATAAATGAGAATATTAGGGTACCGCGGTGTTTAGGCTAATATAGCCTACACGAGTGTTCGTTATGCTTTTGATTTTGTGTTGTTTTTTTATTGTGGAAGATGGAACATAATAAAATGCTGTATAATAATAAATTACGAGTGCATCCTTGTGTACAGCCTTGAACCAGTGTAACATGTCAGTATAGTGGAGTCGATAGCCTCATGATAGTTGAAATGTTCAGTTTTCCCTTAAAAACTTTTTTCATTAGGAATGGGACGACCAGGCATAGGAACTTGTCTTTGTGACGTATCTAAAGTGGGATAAAATATGGGATATTTAGATAAATTCCATTGCCATAAGATCTCTGAAACATTTGACTTCGCTACGTGTCACGCAATGTGCTATAGCTCAAATTATTCGCCACCGTGTACTCGCCTAAAAATGAGGAGAAAAGTACATTCGCCTAACTGATAAAGATATGGAACTATGCGAGCTATATCATTATATGTGAATCGTTTCGGCAGGTCTACATGAAAAATATATGCTAATTTGTATAGTTCCCTTGTTTTTTTTTCTTTCTGCCGACTGAAGGAGTTTTGATTAGGCAGTAATTCAAAATATTTTTTTAAAACCTCCAAGCCTGGCTCCCGTCAGCCCAGATAAAGGGAGTTATACCGGTCTTGTGCGTTGATGAAACCGTTCATTTGGTAACCTGTTGTTCAAGAGCAGAACACCGGCAAATGGCTGATATATCGTTATGCAGGCTAAACAGACACCGTAGCCACTAGTAGAGTAACAGTTACGAATTGCAATTTAGAGCGATTGCCTATGTGGGGGAAAAAACAATCAGGCTTCATAAATAAGTAAATGCAGTGATCCACTAAAGGCAAACTGATTAAACTAAGTGTTTTAAAAGGTTGCTCGTATAGTTTAACACCGAGGTGAACACTCAATCTTATTTTATGTTAAAATCTCAGTTTAAACAGTTTAAAGAAGGAATATGTAAAGGACCCAAACGTGGAAGGTTATATAGCCTCACCTTTGTGCTGTAGGCCTATAAAGGGTCGCGATTGGACAATAGGTTACAGTTTTGGAATGAAAGATGTTTGTAGGCTATTTCGTCTAACAGTTTGGAGCAGTGGTTCTCAAACTCGGTCCTGAGGACCCCTGTGCATGCTGGTTTTCGTTCCAACCACAATTACAGTCCCAGAACTTTAAGCTTTTCGTTTTTCTTAATTATATACTTCCATGTTTTGAGGGATCATTCACCATCTTACGTCATATTGTGTGCCCAATAACGACGCATGCCATTTGCGCTTATGTGTTGTATTGACAACGATTACATTAAAAAAAGACAGGGCCTAAAACATTTTTAACTGATCAAATTAAAGATTGAGGTGAATCAGTAGGCTCATAACTGCTGAAAGTTTGGACACCTGACCACTAAAACCAACGATCTGGCAGATAGCCTAATCAAGGATTCAAAGACAAAGTAAATGATAACGAGCCAAATCCTGCATTGTGTTGTGTAAATTTAGCGAATAAATAATGAAATAACTGAAACATCAGCGACCTTAATAGAGCGAGATCGGCTGTAGCAAAAAAAAAAAAAAAACTGCTTACGCAGGGTCCCCATTCCCCTGGGTCGAGTTTGAGAACCACATTTAGAGTAATATATAGTTCCAATCATTTAGTGTTTACTTTTAATATGTATGCCTACCTACCCTACTTCCTAAAATTAGGTAGCGGTTTCACTAGGTTTTTTTTTTCTTCTTCTTTTGGCTTCAACTATCTCCCCAGACAGACGTAAGTTAGACAACGTTGTAAAGGGAGTCGCCGCTTTATTGTCCCTCGTAAGTTTTACTGCTGTTTGAGCAGCGCAAAAGTGGTCTTGCCTGCTTACAAACATATGCTGATGTAAGAAACAGCTTGAGTAAATGCCAGCTTGGAACCGACGCAGATGCTGCGTCCATTTACCTGCCAACAGTGGAGCCTGCGAGAACGGGGGTGGAAGAAGGTCTGTCCCTTAACGACAGGGTTTGGGGGAGGGAAGGGGGGGGGGGGATCACCAGCTGTGCCAACACAGTAAACATCAACACCATTTGTGTGAAGTCTGTCACATCTTGACAAGTTGTGTTAGACGTTTGAATTTCCCTTTCTTTCAAGAAGTGGAAAGGCTCGCGCCTGCTAATAATGGGAAAACATTTCCTAATTAGATTAATATTCAACGTGTTTTAAATTACGTCGGCCGACTTGACACCAAACAAGCTTTGGAGTGCCTGTAGTTTGTGCGTGTGTGTAAATATACAAATGCAGTCTGCTTAAACTAATAACACACAATCAATTACACTTTTCATGTCTTTATTGAACACATTATCTAATCACTCACTGTTTCAGCCTGATAAATATGTGAACCCTTGTATCTAGAAACTGGTAGGACCTCTTTGGCAGCAATAACCCCCACCAAATGTTTCCTATAGCTGCTGATTACACTTGCACAATGGTTAGGAGGAATTTTAGACCATTCCTCCTCACAGAACGGCTTCTCTTCATTGATATTTCTCAGATTTCTTGCATGGACGGACCTCTTCAGGTCATGTCACAACATTTGAATTGGGTTAAAGTCTGGACTGTGACTTGGACATTCCAAAACATGAATCTTCCTCTGTCTAAACCATTCATTTGTTGATTTACTCACGTGTTTTGGGTCACTGTCTGGGCGTCATCACCCAACTTCTATTAAGCTTCAGGTGACGGACCACGGCCCCAACATTCCCCTGTAAAACTTCTTGATACAATTTTGAATTCTTTGTTCCATCAGTGAGAGCAAGCTGTTCAGGCCCCGAGGCAGCAAGGCAGGCCCAAACCGTGATGCTGCCTCCACCATGCTTCACAGCTGGGATGAGGTTTTGTTGTTAGTGAGCAGTGCTTTTACCCTCCAAACACAGAATTGCGCATTTCTGCAAAAAAAAAAGTGTTTGTAGAAAAAAAAAGAAGTGAATCTTAGGCTATGGTTTTCACAGTCACCAGGTCCCAACCCAATTGGACGCGTACGGGAGATTTTGTGCTGAAGCGTTCGACAGTGCTCTCCACCACCGTCATCATCGAAACACCAAATGAGGGAATACCTTTTGTTCCATCCCTTCAGTAGAGTTCCAGAGACTTGTACAATCAACGCCAAGGTGCATTGAAGCTGTTCTGGTGGCTTGTGGTGGCCCAACACCTTACTAAGACACTTTATGTTGGTTTTTTTCCTTTAATTTGTC
The DNA here is from genome assembly GCA_039654925.1 of Anguilla pacifica. Classification (NCBI taxonomy): domain Eukaryota; kingdom Metazoa; phylum Chordata; class Actinopteri; order Anguilliformes; family Anguillidae; genus Anguilla; species Anguilla pacifica. The sequence continues at coordinate 90,644,437 of CM077284.1, read as the reverse complement.
ACCCGTCTGTATATATGTATGAAGGGGGGTTGAGGTCGGCGTTGAGTTTATTAATAATGAATACAGTTTGATATTTACTAAACTGTTCCACGGGAAGAAAGGGTGACAGTTAAGATGTCGTTTGCATGGTAATTCTAAGAAGGGTTATAAATAAAGCATGAAGTGAAGTTTTATGGAAATGCAATTCCTGGGAAATGAGAATAATCTAACAAAATATTATCTCAGTCCTCATTTGACCTGGGGTCAATTAAGAAGAAAACATCACCGTCTGCAAATGCTGGGAAGGATTTAGAGTAAATTACAATTAGGACTTCCTTGAGGGCGTATTGCAGATAAAATTAAGCAAACGGCCTCACAATATAAACAAAAAAGTATTTGCATCATTGGACAGACGTGTGACTGCAATGTTTAAGCTTAAATGCATCGTTAGCTAATATTAACGAGGGAAAAGTAAAGCAGGTATTTAAAAGAATTCATTAAAAAAGTCCTATTTTTTAATGAATTCATTTTGCACCAGAGTGGCCTGAGAAATATGGAAGCTGACAAAGATAATTAATTACTTTTTAATTGATTTTTAGTAGAATATATATCCCAGATCATACGCCTGAATATGAGATCCTAATGAACATATCTAAACTCTGGAGTTTATTTTCTGGATTTCTCTTATTGGACCGCTTTAACCAACACAACAGACCACAATGTTGCGATAATTTAAAATGTCTAAATTATACCATTATGCAATATTGTAGATCTACATGATTTATAATTACCATTAATGTGGTATTATGAGGGATGCATAAATCAGTGAAGGTTTGAAAAGTCTGTAAAAAAAGAAGAAGAAGGCATTTATGAAGTATATAAATATAAGCCTTTTTTTTTAAAGGAAACAAGGGAAGTGTGCCTGGACCGCAGGTCTGAGCTCTCTGCTCCGTCTAAACCAGAGAAGCTGCACACAGCTCAGCCTCAGCCTCAGCATGTGCTTCGCTAGCCGTCTTCCTCCACTCAGAGTGAATGTGCTTGGGAAACGGGCTGGTAGGAACCTCATTAGGGTGTGTGTGTGTGTGTGTGTGTGTGTGTGCGTGTGTGTGTGTGTGTGCGTGTGTGAGGTGCCCGCCTCATGCCCTCATGAAGGGCCAACGCGGGCGAGGCCCAGTCTTGGGCATACCGGTTATGGGCCTCCGTTGCCGATGGTGACAGGGTGGTGCTACAGCCGTAACGCGCTGTGGTTGAGATACCCAGCGTGGTGTGTATCCGTGTCAAGTGTAACTCCTCTATGAGGCGATAATTCACAGCACTTTAGCTTTTTTTCAGGCCGCACGTGTCTCTGTAGCTGCCACGCTGTCACACAGTACGGCACAGTTCTCTCCTCGTTTGTCCCCCAAATTAAATTAGCTGGGATATGATGTCATCTCCTGTGGAAATTTGTATATACTGAAATATGTGGATAAATATTTCTGTCCAAGGTATATACAATTACAACTCCACAATTTTGATTTGTGATTTGTGGGCAGCAGTGTAGCGGCAGTGTAGCACAGTGGGTAAGGAACTGGGCCTGTAACCGAAAGGTCACAGGTTCAATTCCTGGATAGGACACTGCCGTCGCGCCCTTGAGCAAGGTACTTAACCTCAATTGCTTCAGTATATATCCAACTGTATGCATGGATGCAATGTAAAATGCTGTGTAAAAAAAAAATTGTGTAAGTCGCTCTGGATAAGAGCGTCTGCTAAATGCCTGTAATGTAAATGTAATGTAATCCAAAAATTCACGTATGGTTATAGTGCACATTCTCCGCTTTTATTGAAAGGATTTTGTTATAGACTTTGATTTTTCCATCACAGCACTTTTTATGCAGAACCCCTCCCTTTCAGTGCACCATAATGTTCGGTGTTTGGAACATGCTAATGTTATATAAATTAACGTAGCCATGTTTAGTACTTTGTTGCATATCCTTTGCGTGCAACGGTTGCTTGAAGTCTGTGACCAACGGACATCACCGGGTGCTGATATTCTCTGATGATGCTCTGCCTGGCCTGTCCTGCAGCCATCTTCAGCTCCTGCCTGTTTTTGGAGCCAGTTGCCTTAAGTTTTAAAATGGCCCTTGTGGAAACATAATGATTAATGTATACATATACACACATACACACATACTGTACATTTATCATTATATTTCCACAAAGGCCATTTGTTTACAGTACATTGCGGTATATTTCAGCTATGCACGAGAATCCAAACGCAAGCGGTCCCCATCTGCTTCTCATCAACAAGCAAAATATGGCCATGTTGTGCCCTTTGGACCCCGTATGGATTCCTTGGCTATTCGTAGGCCTCTGTCAGCGATGGGTCGTCCATCCAGATATCAAAACGAAACCGGTACCGCCCTTCAAAACCTTTCGGTCGGTAAGATTAGCCTCTCCGGGGACGCGGTTCGAGGGGTTCTCTTCCGACAGGTCAAGGTGAGGTTAGGAATTCCGGTTCCATCTGTGCCGTCGATCGCGTGTGGATTTCAGTCATGTGACCGCGATGGACCTATCCCGTACATTAGAGCCGGGCCGTATTTATTGTCTGGAGCTGGCCCACTGCGTATGACGCATGACTTCCTGAGGCGAGCGGGAGGGAGCAGCGTTCCCAAGCGCGATGCTCGCGTCACATGATCAGGGAGAGAACACCTCACTCGGCCGGCTGCTCAAATGGTGCAGGAAGACGCAACTCGGGTGATGTCACCCCCTTCGCATTTTGTAGAACCCCTCATTGCGCCAGTCAGTCAAGATTCAGTCTCAGGTTACCCCCCCCCCCTCCCCAAAACGTCGCTGACTGCCTTGGGGGGGTCCCGGATCCTCCACATAGAGGCCGGAGCCAACCGGCCCTGCTTCCCCTCGCTGTCAGTCCCGGGCCTGACGCTGGATCTGAGGCGCGTTAAAGATGGACAGCGTTTTCCACAGCCTCCAGATCAGAGAGGGACAGCTGCCTGCAGATGTGTGCATGGGGGGGGGGGCTGGGTGGGGGTGTTGTGGGGGGGTGGGGGGGGGTTTCCGCGGCGGCGGCAGCAGCGGTCCCGGTGGCCCCGCGGTGCGGAGGATTGGACCGCGACTGCGCTGTTTGTTTTGTGCCGTGATCCTTCGCGGCGCGCGGCGGGGGGCGGGGGGGGGGGGGGGGGGAGAAATAAATAACCGCGGCGACGCGGCGGCCATGAATAATGGATGACTCGCCGCGCTGTCACTTCCCATCCCGAGTCACGCCAGAGCCCCCGTCATTATTAGGGTGTCCCCCGCTCCCCTCCTCTCCCGCTCCCACTCCCGGTCTTGTTTTCTTTATTTTTATTACGGCCGGCTCATCTGCAGCCAAGCCCCCCCCCAAACCCACACCCCCCCCCCCCCCCTTGTGGCGGGCCCACTCATCAACGCCTCTCTCAGGAGGGCCGGGGGGGTCTGAAGGTTGCACCTGCGCTATAAACGCCACTTCGGGTTTTCCGATGCAAAGACGTTTCGAGGTCCGCGAGGGGAGGGGAGGGGAGGGGGGGCGGGGCGGGAAATGCAATCTGGGTGGGCAAGCATGTTGGGCAGAAAGGTCATCTCTCCCGCCCGCACAGGAGGAGCCCGCACCGCTCGCCGTGCGCAGGGCGGCTCAGGCTGACCCCATCACATTTCGCGGGGTTGTGTTTTAGGGTTCGTACCGGATCCGCCCCGCCGCGATTCCAAAGCGCCGGGGCCCCTTCTGATGAGACGCGATCGCTGGCGTGGGAGAGAGTCACACACACACTCACACACACTCACACACACACACATACACACACACACACACACACGCACACACACACACTCACACACACACACACACATACACGCACGCACGCACACACTCACACACGCACGCACGCACGCACGCACACACACACACACACACACACTCACGCACACACTCACACACGCACGCACGCACGCACGCACACACACACACTCACGCACACACACACACATACACGCACGCACGCTCACACGCGCACACACACACACACACTCACACACACACACACTCACACACACTCACACACTCACACACACACACACACGCACGCACACACACACACACACACACACACACATACACACACACACACGCACGCACACACACGCCGCGCGTAGACAATATGCCCGCACCGCCTGCCCGCCCTCCCTCCCTCCGACAGGAGAGATCATGGATTATTTAGGCACACAGCTGCACTCGAGAAACATTAATGAAGAACAGCTGTCTAAGACGTGCGGGCGTTGGGGTTTGTTTTCCGCCACAGAAACAGGGAGGCTGGTGAAATATTGTCGGATGTTTCTCAGTTTAAGGGGGATCCTGTTATGAAAAAAAAAATTATTAAGACTGAGCACAAAACTAATTAGGATGATCGCAGATGTGATAATGTCAGTGGATTCAGAAAGCTTCCCCTCCAACCAGAAACCCCAAAAAGACCCCTGTTGTGTACGTCGAGCGTCTTTACCCCCTCCCATGCCCGTGTGCCCAGGAAGCGAAGGTGGCCAAGGTTTCCCCGACGACGGCGGGGGGGTCAGCGGCTCCGATGCCCAATCTGGCGGGTGTGTAATCCGCGAAATAACGACGTGGAATGGAGGCCTGGGCAAATGCGCTGCGACAGATCCCCTCATCAGGGATTCACGGGGAGGCAGCTGTGGCCGGGTCCGGGGGGGGGGGGGGGGGGGCAGCAGGGGCAGGCGCAAGGGTCCGTAATGTATGCGGTGCGTCTGCCTGTCCTGTCTGACAGCGACACGAGCGCCTGTCACCGGGGACATCAGCTCCACTTAGTCACAGCGCTGCCGGGTCGTCCCGCAGACTGCCGCTCCGTGCGAACTCTATTAATAGTCAGATACCTTTCAGGAGGCATTATGCTGAGTGGGGAACAGCGCTGGAATGGACTGGTAGGGACCCACAACTCCCCCCCCCCCCCCCAAAAAAAAAATAAAATAAAGACCCCCCGGTTTCCTCCCGTTCTCTTGCCAAACGGCTTTTTTCCTCCTCCCAGGAATTTGGCATTATCCCTAACCCCCCCCCCCCCCGCCACCTCCCCAACCTGTCCCACCGCTGCTCTGGGTGTTCAGCTGGAGACGGATAGCGAGGTACGAAAGAGGGGGAAAAAACACGAGATTTGTCGAGAGGAAGGGTTGAGGCCGTTTTGAAATCAAGGTCTTGCATGGCGGCAGTTAATTTTTCATCAGCCTCCTGAATTAAAAATGTGAACGGTCATCACTTATTTGTCAAGTCGTCTTAGTGCGAAAGGGGAAACGTCACCGAGGCCTTATGCAAGACTGGGGGAGGGAGGAGGCCCGGCACCACTGCAGCTCAGGAAAGGCTGAAATTAAACTGCGGTCCCTGCAGCTTACACGCGAGTGTGTGTGTGTGTGTGTGTGTGTGTAAGTGTGTGTGTGTATGTGTGTGCACATGACTGTGTGTCTCTGTGTGTGTGTACATGACTGTGTGTGTGTGTGTGTGTGTGTCTATGCGTGTGTATGTGAGTGTGCATGTGAGTGTGTGTGTGCGTGCCTGTGTGTCTGTGTGTGCCTGTGTGTGTGTGTATGTGTGTGAGTGTGTGGGTGTGTGTGTGTATGTGTGTGAGTGAATGAGAGTGTGAGTGAGTGTGTGTGCTGTGTGCTGTGTGTGTCTGTGGTATGTGTGTGTGTGCAAGGGTGTGTGTATGTGTGCGTGTGTGAGAGTGTGTGCGTGTGTGAGTGTAAGTGTGTGTGTGTATGTGTGTGCGCATGACTGTGTGTGTGTAGGGTCAGGGAAATAGATTCCTGGATTGTTGTTAACAACATTGTCACGTGTAGGTCAAAGGGTCCTGGCCCTTCTTAATTTTCCTTGAGAATGATGTACATATTAAACTTAGTCCCCCCACGTACATCGCCTCAATTTATATACAAATTCAAATCCTCAGGCTAATCCTTAATGTTAAAGCCAAATCTGTGCTCTCTGTCAGTTTGACCTCAAACCTAAACTCTTCCCTTATTTCGCCCTGTCCTTCATCTTTCAAACTATAATTTAACCAAAATCTGATCCCGTCTACAGTCATCCAAACATTGACAGATGTATTTCAATGTGGGAGCCATTATTTGCCAAACAAATGTGGCAGTAAAACAAATGTCATATTACATACAGTAGTGTAATTTCGTTTTTGAAAGATCAAGCAAATTATTTCCCTATAAACTAGCTATTACCTCAATTTAATTCACATTAGCATTTGAAGTGACTGGTTAAATAAACATGCAAATGAAGCCAGTAAGGAGCACAGTTAAATGATTAAACATGGCAAATTGCAAACAGACCCAGCTGACAAAAT
>CM077284.1:90619930-90638005 GCA_039654925.1 Anguilla pacifica | reverse complement strand
GAATGTGCGTGGCCGGGCGGGGAAGGGGAATAAATGCGCAGTGACTGCGCACTGTAAATATTATGGCTCCTGAGCCGGGCCAGAGCCGCAGCGAGAGGACCCCACACTCGGCCCTCTGTGGGAAGATGGTGGGGGGTGGGGGGGCGTGCCGGGGGGGGCGGGGGTCGGCATAATGTGGCCTGACAGACACGGAGCATGCAGAACCATCAGCATGCATTCTTTAACCCTTTAAAGAGCAAGGGAGGGGGGGGTTTTTTTTGGAATGTTTTTTTTTTCAAAGTTCCAAGGCAGTGTTCTAGAACTCCATTAACACTTTGATCAACTGCAGTGATCGTGACATCAGCATTAGAATGTTCAGTTTAGAACATTCTGATCACATGTTTGTGATCTTACACCGTGAAGGTTTAAACTGGCCAGGCATTGGTAAATGGTAAATGGACTGCATTTATGTAGCGCTTTTATCCAAAGTGCTTTACAATTGATGCCTCTCATTCACCCATTCACACACACACACACACACACACACACACACCTCACACACCATGCAAGGTACCAATCAGCTCATTGGGAGCAATTGGGGGTTAGGTGTTTTGCTCAGGGACACTTCGACACACACCCAGGGCGGGGGATCGAACCGGCAAACCTCCAACTGTTCAGTTAAAGTCCCCTCCTGGGCCAGATGAAATCTAACCCCAGACGGGGAGTTTTGGGGTCCTCCTCCGCGCCCCCGTAAGCGGGACGAGTCTCCGTCAGGCCCCCGCGGCCGCCCGTCACCTCAGATCACCGGGCACGTCAAAGCCCGGGCAGAATCCCGGCCTGGGGTTCGGCACTGAGTATCAGGGCCCTCTGAAAAGCACCCCCCCACCCCCCCCCCCCCCCCCGGGATTGAATCAGCTGGGGGGGCCCCTCTGAAAAGCAGCCCCCCCCCACCCCCCAGGATTGCATCAACCGGGTGGCTCACCTCTAACCTCTAATCTGAGATGTCCATTGTCCCGTTGACGGCTCTGCAGTGGAGCCACCCGGCCGAGTTCACACCTGTCCCCGTTGCTAAGGGGGAGAGCGGTGTGGGCGGAGCACGGCCCCGGAACTCCAACGCTCCCATCCAATCAGAGCCGCCGGTGTTGGGTCCCCGGCTCTTGACCCTGGGCTGGCTCGGTGTGGCGTAGGTACCGCGGTGATCAACCTAATCTTCTGTAATCTCGTCAGGAGGCTGGATTTGTGCTGATTGAGCTTTGTCACGCCCGACAGTTAGCGCCAGCTCCACTTGGGTGGTTTCGGCAGGCGCAGAGATGATCTCTTTGAGAGGCCAGGGCGTGCCACCCTCAGCCTAGTTTCATTCAGCCTGTGAAGTTTTTATTTCTGTCCCTAACTATTCACACCGCTGCGGCTGCCTGTCACCGAGCGAAGTTCCGTCTCCCTTGGCCGCTCCTGTCCCACACTCCGCGCTGGACTGCGGCGAGCTCTGACGGCCGCAGTCCCAGCTTCGACCCCGCCTTCCCCTCTCTCACGTCACCATGGCGATGGAAGGGAGGGTCGGTGCCAGGCTGCACCTTCGTGCCCCTTTGTCAGTTAGCTTGATTTTTTTATTTAGTTCTGTGTTGCCAAGCCTCGTATCTTTAGCCTGTTGGTTACATTTCGACGGAAACTTCCGCTGTTCTTTCCTCCCGCTAATGAAGTCGGTAGCGAGCGCCTAGCCGGGGAAAGTTGAGAACGGGTGACACTGACCTCAATATGTCAGTGGGGGTTGCATTACTTAATGCCTGCTCAGCTTTGTTCTGAACAGACTGTCACAAAGCAGCTTCTAATTTTTTGCCCACTGCCCCCCCCCCCACCCCCCCTCACCCCCCCCCCCTTTCGTGCGAAGGGAGCAGGAGCACAATGTGTCGGGGAGAACCGGGAGCTGACTTCATTCATGTCACGACGGGCTGAGTTCACTTCATTATGTCACGACGGGCTGAGCTGACTTCATTATGTCAGGACGGGCTGATTGAGAAACCTGGAGTGGGTGTCCGCCTCCTCCGCGGAATACCCCCGCGTCCGCAAGCGCTTCCTGCGGCTGCTGCGTCTGCCTCTCCTGCGAGTGAATCCCTGAGCGGCTGGGGGCTGCTGGGTGTTGCCGGGGGGGGGGGGGGGTATCCCGCTGAGGAGGCGGACACCCACGCCGGGTTTCTCAATCAGCCCGTCATGACATAATGAAGTGAGCTCAGCCCGTCGTGACATAATGAAGTAAGCTCAGCCCATCATGGCATAATGAAGTCCGCTCAGCCCATCGTGACATAATGAAGTCAGCTCAGCCCATTGTGACATAATGAAGTCAGCTCAGCCCATCGTGACATAATGAAGTCAGCTCAGCCCGTCGTGACATAATGAAGTCAGCTCAGCCCATCGTGACATAATGAAGTCAGCTCAGCCCATCGTGACATAATGAAGTGAGCTCAGCCCGTCGTGACATAATGAAGTCAGCTCAGCCCGTTGTGACATAATGAAGTCAGCTCAGCCCGTCATGGCATAATGAAGTCCGCTCAGCCCATCGTGACATAATGAAGCCAGCTCAGCCCGTTGTGACATAATGAAGTCAGCTCAGCCCGTCGTGACATAATGAAGTGAGCTCAGCCCATCGTGACATAATGAAGTCAGCTCAGCCCATCGTGACATAATGAAGTCAGCTCAGCCCGTCGTGACATAATGAAGTGAGCTCAGCCCATCGTGACATAATGAAGTCAGCTCAGCCCATCGTGACATAATGAAGTCAGCTCAGCCCGTTGTGACATAATGAAGTCAGCTCAGCCCGTTGTGACATAATGAAGTGAGCTCAGCCCGTCGTGACATAATAAAGTGAGCTCAGCCCGTCGTGACATAATAAAGTGAGCTCAGCCCGTCGTGACATAATGAAGTGAGCTCAGCCCGTCGTGACATAATAAAGTGAGCTCAGCCCGCCGTGACATAATGAAGTGAGCTCAGCCCGTCGTGACATAATAAATTGAGCTCAGCCCGTCGTGACATAATAAAGTGACCTCAGCCCGTCGTCACATAATGAAGTGAGCTCAGCCTGTCGTGACATAATGAAGTGAGCTCCCGGTTCTTCCCAAATGGGGAGATGGGGGCTGCAGTGATGGCGCTCAGCAACGGGGCTCATACCTGAAAAAAAGAAAGAAAAAAAACGCGTGAGCTCAGTGACTGATGCCTGCGTTTGAGGGGCTGGTCTGAGGGAGGGAGGGAGCGTTGGGGAGGGGGCTGGTCCTGAGGGAGGGAGGGAGCGTTTGAGGGGGCTGGTCTGAGGGAGGGAGGGAGGGAGGGAGGGTTTGAGGGGGCTGGTCTGAGGGAAGGAGGGAGGAAGGGAGTGTTTTAGGGGGCTGGTCTGAGGGAGGGAGGGAGGGAGGGAGCGTTTGAGGGGGCTGGTCTGAGGGAGGGAGGGAGGGAGGGAGCGTTTGAGTGGGCTGGTCTGAGGGAGGGTGGAAGGGAGGGAGCGTTTGAGGGGGCTGGTCTGAGGGAGGGAGGGAGGGAGGGAGCGTTTGAGGGGGCTGGTCTGAGGGAGGGAGGGAGGGAGGGAGGGAGCGTTTGAGGGGGCTGGTCTGAGGGAGGGAGGGAGGGTTTGAGTGGGCTGGTCTGAGGGTGGGGGGGAGCGTTTGGGGAGGGGGGCTGGTCTGATGGTGGGGGGGAGCGTTTGGGGAGGGGGGCTGGTCTGATGGTGGGGGGGAGCGTTTGGGGAGGGGGGCTGGTCTGAGGGAGGGAGGGAGCGTTTGAGGGGGCTGGTCTGAGGGAGGGGGGGAGCGTTTGGGGAGGGGGGCTGGTCTGAGGGTGGGGGGGAGCGTTTGAGGAGGGGGGCTGGTCTGAGGGTGGGGGGGAGCGTTTGGGGAGGGGGGCTGGTCTGAGGGTGGGGGGAGCGTTTGGGGAGGGGGGCTGGTCTGAGGGTGGGGGGAGCGTTTGGGGAGGGGGGCTGGCATTTGGGGAGGGGGCTGGTCTGATGGTGGGGGGGAGCGTTTGGGGAGGGGGGCTGGCGTTTGGGGTGGGGGGGAGCGTTTGGGGAGGGGGGGAGCGTTTGGGGAGGGGGGCTGGCGTTTGGGGTGGGGGGGAGCGTTTGGGGAGGGGGGAGCGTTTGGGGAGGGGGGGCTGGTCTGAGGGTGGGGGGGAGTGTTTGGGGAGGAGGGCTGGTCTGAGGGTGGGGGGGAGCGTTTGGGGAGGGGGGCTGGTCTGAGGGTGGGGGGGAGCGTTTGGGGAGGGGGGCTGGTCTGAGGGTGGGGGGGAGCGTTTGGGGAGGGGGGCTGGCATTTGGGAGGGGGCTGGTCTGATGGTGGGGGGGAGCGTTTGGGGAGGGGGCTGGCGTTTGGGGAGGGGGCTGGTCTGAGGATGGGGGGGAGCGTTTGGGGAGGGGGGGAGCGTTTGGGGAGGGGGGCTGGCGTTCCCGTCGGCGGGCGGTAGCTTCCAGGGAGCGCGCCCGGTGGTTATCAAACCCGTAATTACTGTCGAACGCGGACGGCGGATCAATGCGGCGAATCGATATCCCGCCCCCCCCCCCCCCCCTCCGATCGCTGGGGGCATCGGGGGTTTGGGGGGGGCGGGGTTGTCAGAGTGTGCATCAACGGGCCTCTGGGGGCCCAACACGCACAGTCCTGGGGCCCCCTGAATGATGCCAGGCTCGGGAGGGGGGGGGCAGAGTCCTGTCAGACGTTGTGAATCACGGAAGACAAAGCTGCTGGAACAAACGGTCAGCCTGCCCTGGGGCGGTGGAGATTCGTCCGGGCTGGGGGGGAAGGGGGGGGGTACTGAGGGGGTGGGGGGAACGCACAGCTCACAGAGATAGGGCCTGGCTGCCCCTGTCTCAGGCAGTTTGCTCTTAATTGAGCTGCTCAGTCAGCCACTGGCCTTGGGAGACACTCTCCACGTCACATCTCATGATCAACCTAAATTTCATCCACGGTCTAGGACTGCTGCCAGATCTTGTAAGACAAAAAAAGCATGTGTTGAGACATTCATACAGCCCTGGAAAGGGGAGGGGGGGGGGGGGGGATTGAGGCACGCGTGGGCGTGGGGGGGCGGGTGCTGGGGGCTGGGGGTGGACATGAAACAAATCACCAACTGGATGTTGAGCTGTGGGCGAGAGAGAGAGAGAAATAAAAGGGTACAACTTCGGAGGGAAATCTCCTCTTGAGAAATGCGGGTCGGGGCATGGCGGTTGTGCTATTAGAACGGTTTATTAAAAACGCTCTCTCTCTTTAGCACAGCGATTGAGTCAAACAGGGCCGGGCAGTAGACCACATTAATTTCGGTTTTGTGCAGCTTTGGGAAATTTGTCAAAAGAATGATGCATTTCCCTCTCTGGGTTTTGACAGGGGAATTCTTCATCACTTCCTGCATAACTTCCTGTAGACGAAAGGGGAAAGCTGCAAAGCCATCCTTTCCACGCCCGGCTTTGGCACGTCAGGGCACTGATGTTATTGGCACCCCGCAAAGAAGAATAAATCACGTCAGCCGCCATCGACCGGGGCCTTAGTCCCGATCAGCAGCTCAGAACAACACATGGATTTGCTGCTTCCTTTGATCAATGTGAAGTTGTTCAGGAACCTTGACGAGGGAAACCGTTCGTGCCACGCGCCGCGCTTCGCATCGCCGTCTTTTCCCTCCGAAAACAGCCGAGCGGAGCGTTGGTGGTGGGGAGGTGTTGGTGGTGGGGAGGCACTAGGCTTGGGGGAGCGTTGGTGGTGGGGAGGCGTTGGTGGTGGGGAGGCACTAGGCTTGGGGGAGCGTTGGTGGTGGGGAGGCGCGAGGCTTGGGGGAGCATTGGTGGTGGGGAGGCGTGAGGCTTGGGGGAGCGTTGGTGGTGGGGAGGCTCTAGGCTTGGCGGAGCGTTGGTGGTGGGGAAGCGTGAGGCTTGGGGGAGCGTTGGTGGTGGGGAGGCGCTAGGCTGGGCGGAGCGTTGGTGGTGGGGAGGCGCGAGGCTGGGCGGAGCGTTGGTGGCGGGGAGCGGCTAGGCTTGGGGGAGCGTTGGTGGTGAGGAAGCGTTGGTGGTGAGGAGGCTCTAGGCTTGGGGGAGCGTTGGTGGTGGGGAGGCGCTAGGCTTGGGGGAGCGTTGGTGGTGGGGAGGCGCTAGGCTTGGGGGAGCGTTGGTGGTGGGGAGGCGCGAGGCTTGGGGGAGCGTTGGTGGTGGGGAGGCGCGAGGCTGGGCGGAGCGTTGGTGGTGGGGGAGGCGCTAGGCTGGGCGGAGCGTTGGTGGTGGGGAGGCGCGAGGCTTGGGGGAGCGTTGGTGGTGGGGAGGCGCGAGGCTTGGAGGAGCTTTGGTGGTGGGGAGGCGCGAGGCTTGGCGGAGCGTTGGTGGTGGGAGGCGCGAGGCTGGGCGGAGCTGTTGGTGGTGGGGAGGCGCTAGACTTGGGGGAGCGTTGGTGGTGGGGAGGCGCGAGGCTTGGGCGAGCGTTGGTGGTGGGGAGGCGCTAAGCTTGGGGGAGTGTTGGTGGTGGGGAGGCGCTAGGCTTGGGGGAGCGTTGGTGGTGGGGAGGCGCTAGGCTTGGGGGAGCGTTGGTGGTGGGGAGGCGCGAGGCTTGGGGGAGCGTTGGTGGTGGGGAGGCGCGAGGCTGGGCGGAGCGTTGGTGGCGGGGAGGCGCTAGGCTTGGGGGAGCGTTGGTGGTGAGGAAGCGTTGGTGGTGGGGAGGCGCGAGGCTTGGGGGAGTGTTGGTGGGGAGGCACTAGGCTTGGGGGAGTGTTGGTGGTGGGGAGGTGCGAGGCTTGGGGGAGCGTTGGTGGTGGGGAGGCGCTAGGCTTGGGGGAGCGTTGGTGGTGGGGAGGCGCTAAGCTTGGGGGAGCGTTGGTGGTGGGGAGGCGCTAGGCTTGGGGGAGCGTTGGTGGTGGGGAGGCGTGAGGCTTGGGGGAGCGTTGGTGGTGGGGAGGCGCGAGGCTTGGGGGAGCATTGGTGGTGGGGAGGCGCTAGGCTTGGGGGAGCGTTGGTGGTGGGGAGGCGCGAGGCTGGGCGGAGCGTTGGTGGTGGGGAGGCGCTAGGCTTGGGCGGAGCGTTGGTGGTGGGGAGGCGGTAGGCTTGGGTGGAGCGTTGGTGGTGGGGAGGCGCGAGGCTGGGCGGAGCGTTGGTGGTGGGGAGGCGCTAAGCTTGGGGGAGTGTTGGTGGTGGGGAGGCGCAAGGCTTGGCGGAGCGTTGGTGGTGGGGAGGCGCGAGGCTGGGCGGAGCGTTGGTGGTGGGGAGGCGCGAGGCTTGGGGGAGCGTTGGTGGTGGGGAGGTGCTAGGCTTGGGGGAGCGTTGGTGGTGGGGAGGCGCTAGGCTTGGGGAGCGTTGGTGGTGGGGAGGCGTGAGGCTGGGCGGAGCGTTGGTGGCGGGGAGGCGCTAGGCTTGGGGGAGCGTTGGTGGTGAGGAAGCGTTGGTGGTGGGGAGGCGCGAGGCTTGGGGGAGTGTTGGTGGGGAGGCACTAGGCTTGGGGGAGCGTTGGTGGTGGGGAGGTGCGAGGCTTGGGGAGCGTTGGTGGTGGGGAGGCGCTAGGCTTGGGGGAGCGTTGGTGGTGGGGAGGCGCTAAGCTTGGGGAGCGTTGGTGGTGGGGAGGCGCTAGGCTTGGGGGAGCGTTGGTGGTGGGGAGGCGTGAGGCTTGGGGGAGCGTTGGTGGTGGGGAGGCGCGAGGCTTGGGGGAGCGTTGGTGGTGGGGAGGCGCTAAGCTTGGGGGAGTGTTGGTGGTGGGGAGGCGCAAGGCTTGGCGGAGCGTTGGTGGTGGGGAGGCGCGAGGCTGGGCGGAGCGTTGGTGGTGGGGAGGCGTGAGGCTTGGGGGAGCGTTGGTGGTGGGGAGGCGCGAGGCTGGGCGGAGCGTTGGTGGTGGGGAGGCGTGAGGCTTGGGGGAGCGTTGGTGGTGGGGAGGCGCGAGGCTTGGGGGAGCGTGGTGGTGGGGAGGTGCTAGGCTTGGGGGAGCGTTGGTGGTGGGGAGGCGCTAGGCTTGGGGGAGCGTTGGTGGTGGGGAGGCGTGAGGCTGGGCGGAGCGTTGGTGGTGGGGAGGCGCGAGGCTGGGCGGAGCGTTGGTGGTGCGGAGGCGTGAGGCTTGGGGGAGCGTTGGTGGTGGGGAGGCGCGAGGCTGGGCGGAGTGTTGGTGGTGGGGAGGCGCTAAGCTTGGGGGAGCGTTGGTGGTGGGGAGGCGCGAGGCTTGGGGAGCGTTGGTGGTGGGGAGGCACTAGGCTTGGGGGAGCGTTGGTGGTGGGGAGGCGCTAGGCTTGGGGGAGCGTTCGTGGCGAGGAGGCGCGAGGCTTGGGGGAGCGTTGGTGGCGGGGAGGCGCTAGGCTTGGGGGAGCGTTGGTGGCGGGAGGCGCTAGGCTTGGGGGAGCGTTTGTGGCGGGGAGGCGCTAGGCTTGGGGGAGCGTTGGTGGTGGGGAGGCGCTAGGCTTGGGGGAGCGTTGGTGGTGGGGAGGCGCTAAGCTTGGGGGAGCGTTCGTGGCGGGGAGGCGCGAGGCTTGGGGAGCGTTGGTGGTGGGGAGGCGCTAGGCTTGGGGGAGCGTTGGTGGTGGGGAGGCGCTAGGCTTGGGGGAGCGTTGGTGGTGGGGAGGCGCTAAGCTTGGGGGAGCGTTCGTGGCGGGGAGGCGCGAGGCTTGGGGGAGCGTTGGTGGCGGGGAGGCGCTAGGCTTGGGGGAGCGTTGGTGGTGGGGAGGCGCTAAGCTTGGGGGAGCGTTGGTGGTGGGGAGGCGCGAGGCTTGAGGGAGCGTTGGTGGTGGGGAGGCGCGAGGCTTGGGGGAGCGTTGGTGGTGGGGAGGCGCTAAGCTTGGGGGAGCGTTGGTGGTGGGGAGGCGCGAGGCTTGGGGGAGCGTTGGTGGTGGGGAGGCGCGAGGCTTGGGGGAGCGTTGGTGGTGGGGAGGCGCTAGGCTTGGGGGAGCGTTGGTGGTGGGGAGGCGCGAGGCTTGGGGGAGCGTTGGTGGTGGGGAGGCGCTAGGCTTGGGCGGAGCTCGGGGCGGGGAGGCGGTAGGCTTGGGGGAGCGTTGGTGTTGGGAGGCGCGAGGCTTGGGGGAGCGTTGGTGGTGGGGAGGCGCTAAGCTTGGGGGAGCGTTGGTGGCGGGGAGGCGCGAGGCTTGGGGGAGCGTTGGTGGTGGGGAGGCGCGAGGCTTGGGGGAGCGTTGGTGGTGGGGAGGCGCGAGGCTTGGGCGGAGCGTTGGTGGCGGGAGGCGCGAGGCTTGGGGGAGCGTTGGTGGTGGGAGGCGCTAGGCTTGGGGGAGCGTTGGTGGTGGGGAGGCGTTGGTGGTGGGGAGGCGCCAGGCTTGGGGGAGCGTTGGTGGTGGGGAGGCGCTAGGCTTGGGGGAGCGTTGGTGGTGGGGAGGCGTTGGTGGTGGGGAGGCGCCAGGCTTGGGGGAGCGTTGGTGGTGGGGAGGCGCTAGGCTTGGGGGAGCGTTGGTGGTGGGGAGGCGCGAGGCTTGGGGGAGCGTTGGTGGTGGGGAGGCGCTAGGCTTGGGCGGAGCGTTGGTGGTGGGGAGGCGCGAGGCTTGGGGGAGCGTTGGTGGTGGGGAGGCGCGAGGCTTGGGGGAGCGTTGGTGGTGGGGAGGCGCTAGGCTTGGGGGAGCGTTGGTGGTGGGGAGGCGCTAGGCTTGGGGGAGCGTTGGTGGTGGGGAGGCGCGAGGCTTGGGGGAGCGTTGGTGGTGGGGAGGCGCGAGGCTTGGGGGAGCGTTGGTGGTGGGGAGGCGCTAAGCTTGGGGGAGCGTTGGTGGTGGGGAGGCGCGAGGCTTGGGGGAGCGTTGGTGGTGGGGAGGCACTAGGCTTGGGGGAGCGTTGGTGGTGGGGAGGCGCGAGGCTTGGGGGAGCGTTGGTGGTGGGGAGGCGCTAGGCTTGGGGGAGCGTTCAGCCACCATAAAATAAATATGGACGCTCATGAGCGAGACGAGCGAGGATCATCTGCTGCGCCATCTGCTCCCGCCAAACGCGCCGATGTAACGACTCCGGAACCTTCCGCCAACGAGACCGCCGCTCCTGAGGGGGGGGGGGGGTGGGGGGGGGGACTGTACAGCCCACGCCTCGCTCGCCTCAGCCACACACACAAACAATTACACTCTAACGCATACACACACAAACAAGTACACACTCCAACATATACACACCCAAACAAGTACACAAGTACACACTCTAACGCATACACACACAAACAAGTACACACTCCAACATATACACACCCAAACAAGTACACAAGTACACACTCTAACGCATACACACACAAACAAGTACACACTCCAACATATACACACACAAACAAGTACATGAGTACACACTCTAACACATACACGTGCAAACAAGTACACAAGTGTACACAAGTACACACTCCAACACATACACATGCAAACAAGTACACAAGTACACACTCTAACGCATACACACGCAAACAAGTACACAAGTACACACTCTAACGCATACACACGCAAACAAGTACACAAGTAGACACTCCAACACATACACATGCAAACAAGTACACAAGTACACACTCTAACGCATACACACACAAACAAGTACACAAGTATATACTCCAACACACACTAACAGTAACACATGCTAACAAATCCACACACTGACACATACTGACACATACTGACACATACACATACTAACACTTACGTACACTAACACATACCAACAGATACTCAAACACATACACATACATACACTAACACATACCAACAGATACTCAAACACTAACACATACATGCTAACCTTACACACTAATACCTACACACACTAACACGTACACATAACACACAAGTATGAATATGGAAACACACATAAACACTACCATACACCCATACAAAAAAACACAAACAAGGACACACATACGCTAACATACCCATACAAGAACATATGCAGAAATAAACAAATACACAAAACAGCACAAGTATGCACATAAACACACAAACAGAAGCACACTCTCACAAACTAGTGTACAGAGTCATGCGGTAACACACAAACCCACACATATCCAAAACATGCCCTCCCGCTCACGCATGTAGATAGACGCTTTAACAAGAACACACAGGGGAACTGACCATGAGTGCAGTGCACATATGGAACTGCACAGAATGCACAGAAACAGATGCACAAATAAGCTGAGAGCCAGGAAGATATGACAGGACTGAACACACACACATACACACACACACATGCACTCACATGCACACCACACACACACACATGCACTCACATGCACACACACACACACACACACACACACACACACATACACACACACACACACACACACACACACATGCACTCACATGCACACACACACACACACACACACACACACATGCACTCACATGCACACACACACACACACACACCCACACTCACACACACACACACACACTCACACTCACACATGCACTCACAATGCACACACACACACACACACACACACACACACACAACACACACACAGATACGCACACACAAACACACACACCATACACACACAAACACACAAACACACATGCACTCACATGCACACACACACACACACACACACACACACTCAATGCCACACACACACACACACACACACACATGCGCAGCTGAGAAACCCCAGGAATTCTCCAGTGGGCACGAGTACAAAGGCCAGTGTGCTCTGTGTGTTTTGCTGCCTGCATAACTTTCCTGAGCAGCTGGGCTGCTCCGGACGTTGGGAGCGAGGTGGTGAGGACTGGCAGCCGGGGTCGGCGCTGGTGATTGTTCGGTTGGCAGAGCCCTGCGGCGCGCTACTCCGCTGGTGCTGTTTCTCCGCCGCACAGGAGAACATGCAGCCCGAACAAAGAAGTCCGCATGGGGCGCTCCGTATGCGGTGGATAAAATAAGAACCTGCAATCACCCACCCAAACAACAAAAACAACACACACACAGGCAAGCACACACACACACATACACACACACACACACACACACACGCATGCACACACACACTGGAGAGGGGACCTTGTCTTTCTTGATAATTCTGTTCCTGACAGCGGGTAATAGAACAAGTGTACATTTATGGAAAAAAACGCATGCTGTTGAATTATACATATTCCTTATGGAGGGTGACACGGTGGGAGCTCTCTGAATCAATCTCGATGCATGGATAGAATCGTACAGCGAAGAGAAAATGGCAAACATTGCTGGGGCCGGATGGCTTGATGCTCTCATAAATATATTTTTATGGTCTATCGTGAGCCGAATGGGGTGCAGGACTGCCCCCCCCCCCCCCCCCCCCCCCCCCCGTGTATTCATAAACCCTTGTGTGTTGGACCATAAACTCTAATGCTTCACATTGCGAGTCATGAAATGGTTTTAATTTAATTAGCTCATACGTTTGAAGATCAATAGCTTGTCAATCGCGATGTAGTGTGCGGTATATCAGGGGTGTGGGGGGGGGGGTGTGGGGAAAAAAAAAAAAAAGTAATTGATAGTCAAATCAGCCTGATCAAAGGGCAACGTTTTTGGCCCAGGATGGAAATAGTCAGAATATTGTCCATTGGCCGTTCATGCTTTTCGATTTACAAAGTAATTTAGTGTCAGGCTCATGTTTATGACCCGACTCAGACAAGGTCTCCCGTCGCAGATATCACACACCACTCCCGTTCTCCTGTCCTGGCTCCTTCCTCGGCTCTGGCTCCCAAATGTCCTCGGGGCGAAATGTTGTCTTGGGATTCCGAGGGAGAGACAGAAAGGGGCAGATGGGGGGGGAACAGCTCCTAAACTATAGCCTGCTGTCAGCGGAGAGCTTTCAGAATGAGGGAAACCCCTGGAGGACAGTGAAAGGGAGCGAGGGAGGGGGGGGAGCGGATCGGCGGCGGCGGTGGGGATGTGCTTCATGTGTCCAAAACACCCCCAGGGCCCTCGGCTCAGCCATCAATGGGGCTGGATTCAGACCCAGCCCAAAAACAGCATTCCGCTAAATCCATAAAGTCCACAGATCCAGCCAGGCCTGCACATTAAGGAGATTCACTTTCCTCCATACCCCAGGCCCCCTCCACCCCCCCTTCTCCTCGCACACGAGCCAATTTGAAAAGGATCGATTTGCCTCAGTAAAACCACCCCATGTCAGTTTTTCTATAGTTTTATTTTTCTATTTGAAGTTTAAATTCCAAAACATTCACTTTTTTTCTTTTGTATCAACGGTAGCTTCCTGCAGAACTGCAGAGACACTGCCATCTCCATCTCCTTCTCATTAATTTTGATTCTGTTTCAGGTGGTGTTGAGCAGAGGTGCAAAGTCCAGGGGTCGGAAAGTTAAAAGTCCTGCCAGTAGTTTCTTCTCCCTGTGAGCTCAGCCAGCTGATTGGACTAATTAGATCTCAGTGCTAATTAGCAAATTCAGGTGAGTGGAACAAAACACTGGGAAGGACTTTTACGTTCTGGACCTGATTCTTCACTTCTGATCCTGGGTACAACTATTCAACTATGCTGTGCCCTGAAGAAGTAACAGTAGAGCAAAATTTGTTACTGTTGCAGTTCACTTAAGGCATTTGTATTGACAATAAAAGATTAATATGAGACAAAAGTGCAGAAATTCAACTTTTATTTAATGGTATTTACATGTCTGGCTTTTAGTTAGATTGATTTTATTTAATTGTCACTATTTATCAAATTTATTTTATTCATTGATTTATCTACTTCTCTTTTTATTGTGTTTACCTTTTTTATTATGTTTCTTGTGTTTATGTCCTTCTAATACGCATATAAACTTCTTTTATGTCCTGTGTTCTATCTGACTTCACGTTAAGCAGTTTGAATTGCATCTTTTGCAAGCATTTTGCTATATAAATAAAGTCTGATTGACTGATTAATGTGTATATGTTTTACAATTTTACAGAAAGAAACTGTTTTTGTGTTGATTCCCCCCTTTTGCAGCTGTGCAAAAATAAGTTAACAGATGACTGACAGGTGCTAACTGTTGCTCAGGTGTTTCCTTTTAAATGGATTGTTCACTCGTAAAAGAGCAGGGGTTGTTCATCTTGGTTTTTGCCTTTGCCATTTTTATCTGTTGAGATTGCAATTGGAGTCAGAGGTATACATCATCATGAAAACCAGGGAACTAACTATGGCAAAGAAACAAAACAACTAACATGTAAGCTGAGAGGACAGAATAATTCATTGAGAAGAACAGCACAGGAACTGGGTACATCAATCACAGCGGTTTGGAAAGTCTCGAGAAAGGGAGGAACTGCTGGTGAACTCAGTAATAAACACCGTACGGCTAAGGAAGACAACTGCAGCTGATGACAGATGAATCCTAAGAGCTGTGAAGAGAAACCCTAAAACAACGGTCAGAGACATCAGCAGCAGTCTCCAGAGGGGAGGAAGGAAGACATCACAAGCCACCGTAGGCAGCAGACTTCGAGAGCAGAGTTATAGAGGCTACGCAGCAAGTTCATCATCAGCAGAGAGGATCGAAAGGCCAGATCGGAGTTTGCCAACCATACAGAGATGAGCCAGAAGAGTTCTGGAGAAAAGTTTCACCGGCAGACAAGACCAAAATAAAAACTTTACCAAAGTGGATGGAAATGCCAAAAAGTGTGGAGAAAGGAGCAAAGGGCCCATGATCCAAAGCATACCAACTCATCTGTGAAATGTGTGCTGGAGGTAGTGTCATGGCTTGGGCATGTATGGCTGCTGCTGGAACAGGCTCGTCTGTAGCGTGACGATCTATCGGATGGATGGATGGCAGCAGTAGGACGAATTAGGAAGTGCACAGACAAATTTTGTGTGGCTATGTGCGAGTAAATTCCTCCTGCATCATTTACAATTACCCCCCAAACGCACTGCCCAGGCAACCAAAGCATTCATCGGGTTTTGGGCTGGCCAAGTCGGCTATCTGATCTAAATCCTATCCAGCAAGCATTTCACTTTGTGAGGAGGAGACCGAAATCCCCCAAAGCAAACAGCAACCGAAAACAGCTGCAGCCAAGGCCCGGAGAAGCATTTCCGAGGAAGACACCAAATGTCTGATGATGTAAATGGGTCATAGACTTGTTGCTTTTATTGCATTTATGGTCTGCGCATCCAAATATTAGACTTCATTGCTTTTATTCACTTTGAAGTTCATTCCTTTTTTACACAGATGAAAATGGGTTGGGGGGGGGGGGATGCAACACAAAACAGCTGTTTCTCTAAAATGGGGAAGCACACGCGTGTAAATGCCGTGAAATGAAAGCTGATCGTCTGTCCCTGTGTCTCATTTTTCTTTTCGGTCTCAGGCACAAATGCTTTAGGTATGTAGAAAAGCGCATTTCGCTCTGCTTGCCGTGCGTTTGGAGGGCACTGTGTGTGCACACGTGTTGTTTTTTCCAACGTTGTTTATCAGTGCAATCGCAGGCTGCGGTGCGGGCGAAGCCTCCGTGGAAAGCCGCGTAGTTCTCTGATTAATGCGGTCTGCCGAGCTGTGCTCCAGCGGGCGCGCTTTATCGAGCAGGCCTTCTGGCCGCAGGGAGAAGCAACGATCGCGGCTGATTGAGCAGAGGTTTAAGTAAAGGACGTCGATACCACGCGGCGCGCTCCAGAGGTGCGCGCGTTCTCATTGGCGAGGACCTCCGTGGACCCGGAGTGATTCACTCGGTGATCTTTACCAGCACTTCACTGGAATGTAGCAGCTGTCCTATAAATTGCAGGAACATAACAGTTGGTGATTAAACGCCAAGCCAGCGCTCCACACAGCCCATAAATAGCCGCCCGCCTGGGTGCCTGGTGGAGACAGTGGGATTAAGGCAGCCAGCATCCCCCTCACGCAGTTTATGTGGGTCGCACAAGAATCACTTTCAAGGAGTGCAATGGCTTAGCGGGAAATCTCTCTCTCTCCCTCCCTCTATCCCTCTCTCCCCAACTCTCTCTCTCTCTCTCTCCCTCTCTCCCCAACTCTCTCTCTCTCTCTCTCTCTCACACACACACACTCTCTCACTCTCTCTCACACACATACACACACACACTCTCTCTCTCTCTCTCTCTCTCTCGCTCTCTCTCCCAAACTGCTAGCTCCGATAAGCGCTAATCCGCGCTCACATTAAACTGTGACCAAGATCAATTAAATCCCCAGCCTCACCCTGATAGCAATCTCACCCCCCCCCCCCCACCCCACCTCGATCATGGAACCGGGAGGGAGGGCGGGGGGGGGGGGGGAGGCTGCGGGGTCAACATAGAGAATCTTCCAATTGTTCTTGGACTGGCGTCTGCATAACGGCGGGAAATCTGACGAAGGGCGAATGATCAACTGTCATTTCCCCCTAACGACCGCGAGGATGATAAGATCGTCACGACAACGATGATGATTCTGGAAGCAATAACAGTAACCATGGTAATAAAGTTTATCATTTGTCTTTTTAAAGCTCGAGGTCTTTGTGATGCGATGCAGCTCACGCATAGTGCACACGTTCCCCTGTCCTCTGCTCTCTCTGCTTTTCGGGCTGCCTTGCTTCCTCGTGTTGCCTTTTTGATTTGCGCTCACGCGCTCGTACCTGTTAAGGGGTTCACTTCATTTTACAGGGGCGGCCCACAGACACAGATCCTCCCTTCCTCGTGGGACTGGTGCTTTGGTCACCCCCCCCCCCCCGCCCCCCCTCGAGCGGACGGTGTTTGTCCTGCCCCGCCATGGTGCGCCAGCTTCACAGCGTTGCCCGAGCCGTGGCGCTGGCAGCGGGATGCGAGCAGCTGGCAGAGTGGCGCTGTCTGGTCCTGGAATGTGAACCAAGCGTTGGCGCATTGGGGGGGGGGTTCATGGAAGAGGCTGCTCCAAGGGGTGTAGGGGGCACGGTGGCATCGGGGCGAAGGTCAGACTGCCCCCCCGCCCCTTGGCGCCCCGGAAAACCAAAAGATGGCAGCGGAACCCCCAGCGCCACGCAGGTGGGCTCGACGCCCAGGTGAACCCAGCGCCCGAAACCTGCCCTTCCTTCTCCATCTCCATCCATCCATCTCCCACTTTTCTGCCTTTGCCTTCTCTCTCTCTCTTTCTCCTCAGACGCACGTTTCGAGGTTGGCCGAAGAACCTTTCGGCAAAAAAGTGAGAGAGAGAAAGAGAGAGAGAGAGAGAGAGAGAGAGAGAGAGTGAGAGCAAGAGAGACAGAGAGAGACAGAGAGAGAGAGAGAGTGAGAGCAAGAGAGACAGAGAGAGACAGAGAGAGAGAGAGAGAGAGAGAGAGAGACAGAGAGACAGAGAGAGAGAGAGAGAGAGAGAGACAGAGAGACAGAGAGACAGACAGAGAGAGAGAGACAGAGAGACAGAGAGAGAGAGAGTGAGAGAGAGAGGGAGAGAGAGAGACAGAGAGAGAGAGAGAGAGAGAGAGAGAGTGAGAATGGAAGCCTGCACGGCCGCCGGCCGGCTTTGTCTCTGAGAGACGGGGGACCGGCAGGTTTTCTGAAAGGAGCCGGATGATGGAGAGGTAGTTTTCCTCGCTCTTTCTCTGAGAATGGAAGTGACCCAGGGGGCCCCTCGCCGTGTCGAAACCGCAGGAAGCCGGCCATCTGCCCGTCTTCGCCGTCCCCTTCAATTTCCGATCTCGCGCCTTCGCCCCTGCCCCCCTCGAGCAGCTTCATTCACACCCCCAGCTCGCGCCTTCGCCCCTGTCCCCCTCGAGCTGCTTCAGTCACACCCCCAGCTCGCGCCTTCGCCCCTGTCCCTCTCGAGCAGCTTCAGTCACACCCCCAGCTCGTGTCTTACCTGGATTACGCAGCGGCAGCTCGCTGGCTTGGAGGGCCGCGGGCCCTGGGATGTAGGCTAGCTCGGGCTTCCTCCTTAAACTCCTCGCCCCCAAAGACAATGCTCTCCTTGGCCGGGGACCAGGCTCAGCCACCGGGATCAGATCAGCGTCCGTTAATCACGGCTGATCCCTGGAGACCGGATTTCTGATTTCCGAATTCGGTTGTTGTTGTTGTTGTCGTTGTTGGGGGTGTTGTTGTCCTCGCGTTGTTTTTCATTTCTTGAGTTTCTTTGTTTTTTTGTTTTGTTTCGTTTTATTTTTTTTGTGTTTTTAAGACGGGATTGGCTTGCCTTGACCTACTTTGTTGGGAGTGGAGCCTGGCCAAGGCCTGCAGATCGGGGGGGTAGGATCGCCTCAAATCTCAAATCTCAAATCCCCCTCCAAGTCCTCCCAGGCGCTTTCCTTCCACTGC
>CM077284.1:90609930-90612430 GCA_039654925.1 Anguilla pacifica | reverse complement strand
CACACGCTCCACACCGCACACGCTCTCTCCCCCGCTCCACACCACACACGCTCTCCCTGCTCCACACCACACACACTGTCCCCCGCTCCACACCGCACACGCTCTCTCCTGCTCCACACCCCACATGCTCTCCCCCGCTCCACACCGCACACGCTCTCTCCTGCTCCACACCACACATGCTCTCCCCCGCTCCACACCGCACACGCTCTCTCCTGCTTCATACCACACACCCCACACGCTCTCTCCTGCTCCACACCCCACATGCTCTCCCCCGCTCCACACCGCACACACTCTCTCCTGCTCCACACCCCACATGCTCTCCCCCGCTCCACACCGCACACGCTCTCTCCTGCTCCACACCCCACATGCTCTCCCCCGCTCCACACCGCACACACTCTCTCCTGCTCCACACCCCACATGCTCTCCCCCGCTCCACACCGCACACGCTCTCTCCTGCTCCACACCACACACACTGTCCCCCGCTCCACACCACACACGCTCTCTCCTGCTCCACACCACACACACTGTCCCCCGCTCCACACCGCACACGCTCTCTCCTGCTCCACACCCCACATGCTCTCCCCCGCTCCACACCCCACATGCTCTCCCCCGCTCCACACCGCACACTCTCTCCCCGCTCCACACCCCACATGCTCTCCCCCGCTCCACACCGCACACGCTCTCTCCTGCTCCACACCCCACATGCTCTCCCCCGCTCCACACCGCACACGCTCTCTCCTGCTCCACACCACACATGCTCTCCCCCGCTCCACACCGCACACGCTCTCTCCTGCTTCATACCACACACCCCACACGCTCTCTCCTGCTCCACACCCCACATGCTCTCCCCCGCTCCACACCACACACACTCTCTCCTGCTCCACACCCCACATGCTCTCCCCTGCTTCACACCACATGCGCTCTCCTGTTACACACCGCACACACTCTCCCTCGCCCCTGCCAGCCAGCGGATGAATAACGAAATTAAATGGCGCCAATTAAAGACCTCAGACGCATGGCCAGTGGACTCAACCTGTGACATGAACGTTCCCTCATTATGCGCGTGCGACACCATGGAAATGTGTACACACATACGTACATACATGTGCATACGGCCTGCCACTGTGGATATGACACATTAACACAATGGCGGTCCATAAGGATTGGGAGAGCTCTGCACTCCAGCACATTGTATTTTTTAAAAATGATACAAAGACTATGCGGCTAAAAAGGCAGACTGACAGCTCTGATTCGAGGGTATTTACATCCGTGTCAGGTGATCTGTGTAGGAGGTACGGTCCTTTTACAGATAGCTCCCCCATTTTATGCGACCAAAATAATTGGACATACTGTATACGCACACGGATAGGCTCGACCTCACATGCTTAATATCCATTGGGTCAGATCACCAGCCATGCCCCTCCCTCCCTCCCTCCCTCCCTTTACCCCCCCCCCCCCCCCCCCCCCCCCCCGCTGTCCCCCTTGCTCCGTTGCCGGAGGAGCCGCGTATTACTGCTGTAATCCGTTTTGGGATCAGAGGCCTCGCAGACGGGCTGTCCCCAGGGGGACGAGCGGCGGTCGGCTGACTGAAGGCAGTCGAAATGTGTTTACAGGTATTATCCTAAATGAGTCTGAGCGGCCTGGGTAATGGAGAGACTCGCCGATTCCTTATTTCGGTGCCGTCTGCCCTCATGGCCGGCGTCAGGGCGACAGCTGTCGTCCCATTGGTGGAACGAGCTCTGGCTCCTCTGGAACAGGAAGACGAAGAAGAAGAAGAAGAAGAAAAAAACACATTTTCTTTTTCTTTTTTTAAAATTTTTTTTTTTACCTGGTTTAATTTATTTTTAGATGAAAACATCACAGGTCTGGGCGCAGAATTCCCCAGGATTCGGAGCAGGTGTTCGGCGCATGTGTTCGAGGCAAGTTCACTCAGGAAGATATTTACATACGTATGGCGGGGTCCTTGCAGACCTATTAAGTAGCTCACCCTCTTTGGCTTCCAAAATTAAATTTCTGTGAATTCCCTCCAGACTATCAGAAATATTTCCTTTTTTTTAAAGGCACTTTGGGTGTTTTTTTTTTTTCCATTAGAATTTTTTACTTTCTGGTTTGTTCTTTTTTCTCTCTCTTTTGGGGGCAGGTTTCTGACGAATCAAAGTCATTCCCGGTGGATGGAGAAAATAAAACCGTAAACAAAATTAATCAGACTCATGTGGCTACACCCTGAAATATGCCGTTTGTGTGCACCTGTACAAGCGTGAACTTGCATCTGAAGTGACTTTGTGTGTCTCCTCTCCAGATGAAAACACTATGCATGACGACGTGACAAGGGAAAGCTTCTGGTCAACCTCTCTTGGCAGATATTGGCCTGGAATCAATCAACATTCATTCTTTCATTTGACTTACGATGAAATGCAAGTGTTATTATTTTTCAGCGCAAACGCAGCTCAAAAATTAATTGTATTTACTTTTAAAGTCCTTGTTAAGTCATTAAAAATGC
>CM077284.1:90562430-90607430 GCA_039654925.1 Anguilla pacifica | reverse complement strand
GAGGAGATCAACGTCTGTTCGCTGACAGAGAGACAGAAATCACTCTCTTTTTCCTCCTGTTTTTCTCTTTTTTTTGTTGTCCTGCCACATGTACAGTTGGGAAGAAGATGTTCTCCAGTTGTTTTGTAATGTTTTACTTGCATTCACATTTCAATATTGTAATTGTTCATTACATTGCATTACATTGCAGTCATTTGCAAGATGCTCTTCTCCACAGAGATGAACAGTAGTGGAGAACATCACTGTAACTCTCAGGAATAGAACAATGCAGCAACCCTGAAGAAGGTGCAGAGAATATTATCCTAACAAACAGCCGTTTATTTTGTAATGAAAAGCAGGTACGCTTAGACAGATAGCCTATCTTTCACAGCTATGGCTTTATACTTAAAATTTTATGACTCCTTTATTTAACCATATATACCTATAACGTACACTCGAGCCAGCTGGAGAGAGTAATGCTTTTGTGGTTCCCCTGCCCTTGAATTAAGAATGCAGGCAGACTGCCACAGTTGAGTTCTTCTTGGTGCTGTAACCAGCTGAGGCACTTTTTCTTCATGTGGAGTTACCACTCACAGTTCCTAACCCTTTCCCCGGCCTGCAGCAGTGCCAGCGCTGTCTGCGAGTCCTCCAGCTTAATTGGCCACGCCGTCATCCAATGAGGGAGTCGCAGTCCAGAGGGCGGTGGCTCCTATTGGTGGAGACATCTGCAGTCTGCCTGCAACAGCTGCCTGTGATGCCTGGCTACCCTAGCACCTGAGGATAGCCATGCTTGCCTAATCTAACAGGGGACAGTGCAGTTTTTTGATTTATGATGGAGCATTCCTAATTGGAGGAGAGAGAAAAAAAAGAATAAAACACAAAAAAAAACGACCTGATTTGTATTTATGGTGATTGCTTTTTTGGGATAAATGTTAAATAATCCCACAGCGAATACAGGTTGAGTCTCTATAATGTCAGGGAAGCATTTCACCTGATTTGTGAATGAAAATAATTGATGACTCGGCTCGTTCTGACAAAATGCGAGAGCGTTTTTAAAGTGTAACCGAGAGTGCCTGTCACGCTACACGAGCTGGCTGCTGCAGGAAGGAGATACGTTCAGGGCTTATTCACAACGCGCGGTTTGACATTAGACTCCTACAGCAGGCCTGTGTGGAGCTATTGAACATTACCAAGCTTGCTCTTTTCTCCCTGGTTTGCTCAAGGGCTTTTTTTTAAGTTCAGAAAATATCTCCTGGACGTAGAAAACCACTTACCGTTTAGTATCAGACCGCTGGGCAGTTTCTATCCCTCTGACTGCGTTTCTGTTGTTTGTCGTGGTCTATCTCTGGGGAGAGATCAAATAAACACTCACCGCGGCTCAGTCAGCTTGACCGCACTGTCCGCGGCGTCTCGTCCTCGGTGTTTGCGCCCTGTTGTTTATGTCCTTCCTCTTCCTCTTCCTCTTCCAGCTGCTTCTTCCTCCCGTGGATCCGGGTGAGAGCCGCTTGCCGGGAGGCAGCTGCCGGAACGTTCCGCGGACGAACGACTGTTTTTCATTGGCTGTCAAGTCCTCCGCTCCGTGAAAGCCCGGTCCGGAGGGCGGGCCGAGAGTCCACGGAAAAAATGTCGCTGTTTGAAAGGGCTGGAATCATGACTGGTAGGGCGCACGCAGGAGGCATTTCCGTGGCTCTCTTAAATGCTGAAGCGGGCAGCTTCACCGTTGAGTAGCTGAAGGGTTCGAGTGCGTACACGAAGAGTTTCAGCAAGGGTCCACATGGGGTTCTGACTGGGGCGACGGCATCACTACGAGCACTTCAGAAGTTTGGTTAACAATGAGCTGCTTATTTGTCATTTGTGAAAGGGCAGTGGCATTGAGCTTCAGCGGGTTTCTGCTTTTGTTTGCCTCCAGCGCTCACCGCTGCCCACCTCAAATGAAGCACTTGTGTGGAGACTTTCGTAGGGTAACCTGGGGACAGGCAAGCTGGAGTGGAGCATCTCTGGACAGGGTGCACAGAGTTTAGCTGAAGTGTGTTCAATCAAACGCTGTGTCAGAACCCCATTGCTACATCAGCGGTATTGCCCACGATGGACAGATCCTTTCACAAAACAGTTTGAGGTTCAAATGATTTGTTCAAAATAGTTCAGTTAAAAAAAAAAAAACGTTTTGATTCACCGTGAAGGTTTCTGCTTCCTGTTACCTTCTGTGTGAGGTGAGGCAATCACCTCACACAGAAGCCCTTCACAAGCCAAGCCTGGCGCCGAAAAATGTCTCGTGTGTAATATGAAATTAATTTTTGTGCCATCCCTGAAAAAAAATATCCGCACAAAATAAACCGCAAACTTCCAAACAAAGCGCCGTGTCTGGGGATGGATAGAACATGCGCGTGAACGTGCCAAATGGACGTTTTTTATTTGAATGTGGCGTCTGGGTATCGTCTGGGCCGACCGCGCGTAGCGGCAGGATGAGGGCGAAAGGGCCGCGTCTCCATCGAACAAAACGGCGGAAAGGAAAACATTCCGGCAGCGAAGGGTCCTGGCGGCCTCATAACGATGTGCTGCGTGATGTCACGCGCCGCGCGGGCGAGGGGGCCGTCCACGCCCCACATTAAATAATTTCACTCCTTTTAGGATGATGGCCCCCTGGCCCGCGCGGCGCGCGCCTGTCCGGCGGTTTTGGGATGCGTGAAGCCGACATTATCCTTATGTCACGGTTCCCCCATCCCCAGATCTGAATCCAGCGGAACATTTATGAGACACTCCGCAATTCTGCCTGCCTGCCTGCGTGTTCCTCCTCTGTCAGCCAATCGCGGACGAGTGTCACAATCCAGCTGCAGAATCACAGACGCCGGTACACTCGATGCCACGGCACACGCCGGCTCTCCTGGTTGCATGCGGTGGCCCAAAACCCGGCTAAGTGGCTTTACGCTGGCGATCAAGTGGTTTTTTTTGTCTGCAACGCATGAGCTACTTTTTCTGAAAGTTTTTTTTTTCCTTCCCCTTAACAGTTACAAAACTTACATTCGGCGATTTGAATTAAGAAGTCTGCGCTGCGTGCCTGTTCTGAACCAGTAACAAAATGTGGAGAATTTATTTATTTTTAAAAGGGAAGAAATGAC
This sequence comes from Anguilla pacifica, assembly GCA_039654925.1. NCBI lineage: Eukaryota > Metazoa > Chordata > Actinopteri > Anguilliformes > Anguillidae > Anguilla > Anguilla pacifica. Next base: position 90,604,335 of record CM077284.1, on the reverse strand, counting down.
CAGGGTGCATTCAGAAGCGGGGAGAGATTTGATGAGAAAATGCGTCAGTAACATTCTGTTCCAACGGAACACTGTGCACTGGAAGGTACAAAAACAGATTTACTGGAGAGAAATTCATTTCTATTCAATATTTGAGTGGCTGCAAGTCTTGTGTATCATACAAATAATTTAAGATATATATCTTTGCTGGATTTGGGGGGGGGGATTGGAAGTTTATTTGACGAATGTCGTACCAAATGGAGGAATACTTAATAGAAAAAATGCTGGAAATGCTCAAATGTTTCCTGACCTTGCTATCATATTTATATCTGCTCACCTTGTAACGAAACCATTGAGTGATGTTCCACCCCCGTGTGAGAAGAAGATGTCCTTCGTCCTTGGTCTTGTACTGGAGTAAATATAACTCTGTTCTTCTTCTTGTGAAAGACAAGGCTGTCCAAGAAGTTGGGCCCAACCATGAGCTCAAGGACCTCAAATGAAAGGACCAGAATCAAAAATTAAAAACAAGGCAGTGCTTTGCCTCCTGGCATCTTCAGGAGTAGAGTTGCCAGTTCATACATTTTTGTTAACCCTTCTTCATGATGCTGATCATGTGACTATAGAGTATAACCTGTATAGGAAGCAAGCACTGAGCATGCCACATGCACCCCTTATAATGCCCTATGCAACAATATATTGAAATTAAATATATTCTCAGGATAGTGCAACACTTCAAAATGTATGGTGAATATACAATTATTATAAGAAAAGCAAAAAAATAGCAATATCATTATTGCTGCTATAATTATTGCAATATCTTAATTTGAAGTAAAAAAAAAACAAGACCAGGTTAAAACCTAGTACATGGCTGGACCTAACACACGTGATCCGGCCGACCAATGGTGTAACTTCATCACTCACTCGGTCACTCACTCACTCACTCAGTCGCTCAGTCACAGACATTCGCGTTTGTAGGGCTGGCCCCGCTGTTGCGGTCCAGCCGATAAAATGCTGTGAAGTATGCGGTCGTTGCCACTGCGTTTCCGAACAGGCCATATATTTGCAATATACTGCAGCATGTTCAGTTTCAGAAAGGTTCCCCTTTTCCTCCGCCCCTCCCCGTCTGAGGACCGCGGTGTGTTTTTAATTCTGTCGTCCGCTGAATCGTGCAGCACTAGCTTTATGCGGGGCACTTAAAGTGAAGTATGAAAACTGGGGTTTGGGGGATTTCAGAAAAAAGGTTAATTGCGCCAATCAGGAGCCCCCCCCCTCGGCCCCCGAGCCCATCGTTTTCGGGTATCGCTCCCTGCTGAGGCGCCGCGCGTGATTAAGAAGTTGAGCGGAGCCGCGGGCCGGGCTGGGTACACAGCGTCCTGCTGGATAAAAGCAGATGTCCCCGCCGCTCCAGAGGGGGAGATTTGAGGAGGAATTGTTTTAGACGGCGAGGCCTCTTTTGTCTCGGCATCCCTTGACCCCCATCGCTCTCGTCTGTTTTACCGCCGCCTCTCTGCGCCCGATTTGATAAGATTTGCCGGGATGGCCGAGCCGTGGCTATTTGGAGCCAGCGTCGTCAGGGGAATAAAAAAATCCGAGGCTCTACAGGGGAGTGAGTGAGTCGGGAGGCTGGGGAGAGAAAAAAAAAACAAAAACTTTTTTTTTTCTTTTCTTTGTTTTTTTTTTGTCTCCCTGTCCTCCTGTTCCTCCCGGTCGTTCTGCAAACAGCCTCTCCCGACCGTTTCAGCCGTGTTCTCCTTTCCGATCCACACCAGTTGGTCACCACTGACCGCACCCACTAAACCTCCACTGAACCGTTTGACTGCTCCATTGGGCCGTTGCCGTGGCTGCAAAGCATTTGTAAAATGGCCGCCTGGTTTGACCAGGCTTGAAAGGTCGTGTGAGTTCTTGCGTGAAACTGTCCCAGATATGAGGTAGGGCCGCTTCTCCTTTGTCAGTTTTATTTGAAAATAAATCTGGGGCGGGGGAGGGGCAGTGTTTGGGACCTGCCCTCTCAGCGTGTAAGAGTTGCTCTTGTTCTTCTCCACCATGCCCATCATCCATCTTTGCGGCCGGTGATGAGCTTAACCCCTTCAGCTGAGCGCGGGGGCTGTGGGGTGGCAAGGCAGGTGCGTGCGCGTCTCCAAACTCCGGATCTTTTCACCCCCTCCGCCCCGCCCCGCCCCGCTCCGCGTCGCCCCGCCGGGCGAAGGAGAGGCCGCGCTCCGCTCCGCTCTCTTTTCAGGCGGCGTCGCGGCAGGCGGGGGGGGACGGCGTAGCGCACGGGCGTCGCTCCTGGAAACGGAACAGGTGGTCCCGGAGGGCCGGCGGGGGACCGCTTCGTAATTAACGGCGCAGCTGTCTGCGCCTCTGCACATCTGGGCCCCGTTGCCATTCCCAGAAACCTTCCCCAAACTCGCTTTGCAAATCCCCGCGGCTCTCAGAACCCTTTTAAATCTGTCTGCCGCCCTCCTCTCCCCCAACCCCCCCCCCCCACCACAGCACCCCCCCCCCACCACCAGCACCCCCCCCCACCCCACCACCAGCACCCCCCCCCCCACCACCAGAACCCCCCCCCCCCCCACCACCACCAGCACCCCACCCACCCCCCAGCACCCCTCCAGATTTATTCTCCCCGGTTTTGTTTTGACCCTCTCTTCCCCTCTCTCTCTCTCGCTCTCGGCCCTCCTCTGTGACCCCGCCCTTATCTCTCCGCTTCTCGGGCTCCCTCATCCGTTCCGTTTTCCCCTTCTTCTCTTCCCCCCCCCCCCCTTCTTGTCTCACCTCTTCGGTCTCATCCTCTCTTTTCTCCCCGACCCTTCCCTTGTGGCCCGACGCCTTCCTCTCTCCTTCCCCACTCCGCTCCCTCCATCTCCAGGGGGCGGAGCTAAGCCGTGGTGCATACGTGTGCGAGGCACGAGGAGAAACAGACTGTCACGCTTAGCACTACGCAAACAGAGCCTACTTTAGAGACACGCCACATTTCAGCATCAAAGCTGCTTAAACGCGTATACCTTATTTGGTTTTGTTTTTTAAACACAAACAATACACAGTGTTACTTGTCTATATTTGTTGAACGGTGTTTTTCATGTAACAGATGCGAGTTAATGCCTATGTTTGAATGCTCAGGGGAATCCCCCATGACTGCTCACTGCACCCACGGCAGTGCCCCCCCCCCCCCAGCTAATTCTACAGTCCTTCTCCCATCATCCTCCCTTTCTGCCTCCCCCCCCCCTTTCCCCCAGAGTCCCTTGGTCCCCCGGTACGGCCGCTCACACACGCGTGCTGTCAGGGCCCTCAGAACCGGGGTCCCCCCCCGATCCCGCCATGCTGGGGATTAGAGAGGATGCGCTTTAGTGTGCACAGCCTGGCCTTATGCTGATATCTCACTCACCCCCCCCCGCGCCCGCTCTCCCCCCCCCCGTGCCCGCTCTCCCCCCCCCCGTGCCCACTCTCCCCCCCCCCCTTCACGGTGGGGCCAGAGCGAGCCCTGGCACGGGGAGGCCTCGGATCCCGGGTACGAGCCCGGCCGCGGAAGCATCGTTTAGTTTTTATTTCCCAGACAAATTGAGGAAATACTCTCTTTTATGGACACGGAAAGTGGCGAGAAGGGGGTTTTTTTTTCAATACAAAGGCAATTCAAAGGAACTCGAAGAAGATGAAGAAAATTACACGCGTACTGTTTGCTTTCCCCCCCTCCCCTCTTCTTCTTCTTCTTCCTGTAATTTAGCAAAATTGCAAATATCACAAAAAAGAAAAATGCGACGGCAGAAACATGTTTTGATTTGCATTTATATAGACATCAAGGGCGCATTAGCACAGAGGGCAGCGCGCTCGCCGATCGGCGGGCGTTTCTTATCTCCGGCGCCGCGGCGCGCGCGGGCGTGTGCTCCCCGCAGAACGCGGCGAGCGAGCGAAACCCAAAAAAGAGTCGCGGGGAAGCTGGAACGATCACGGCGCCTTCGGAGATGAATGCATTAGCATAATTTAGCTCGGGGAGCTAACGGCGTCGCGGGCTGCAGATCCCCATCGGTTGCTTTATTCCTGAAAAAAAAAATTAATAAATAAATAAAATTTTTCTTAAAACTGACCCCTGAGACAGAAAGGAGAAGAGAAGTTAATTGCGGGGAGGATGAGGTTAGAACCCCCGTGGGGTGGCAGGACAAGCCCGCGGGTGCCGATAAGACCTTCCCCCCTGCTTTTTTAAACCCACCTAGAAGCTCAGGGGTGTCACAGGTGGGGGTTGGACACAGGGACCAATGGCGATGCTTCGTCGGCAGTAAATCAAATCTGTTTCTCTTCATGTTCCAGCTAAGAAGCATCATTGCACCCTTGGTGCGCAGCTAGCACTGAACATTTAGAGAATGTTGGGGAATGATCTGGTTGGTTTCCCCTTTGTTTCGGAGATAATTCTGCAAACAAGTTCAGTCACAGAAAAAAGAAGTCTCAGGAATGTTTCAGCGAAGTTACTGAAAAGTAGCAGCCTTGAAAGTATTTGGTGAATGGATACTTGTCGATAACAGTATTGAAAGTATTGAAATGGCAGATTTGCTGAACATTCCAACCTTCTGGATAAAAGATCCATTCTTACAGTGTTCCCGGTGACTGTGATAATGACGTTCAAGGACCCAGAGTCAAACACACAGCATTTGATACATTAGCTGATGAGGGCCTGCCATCTTAAACTGATTCAGCCTGAAAGTTGGATCAAACCTCAAAACCACACACATACACACACAGACAGAAACACACACACGGCCACAGGCACACACGCACACACACACACACAAATTCACATTCCCAGGCACACACACTCGCATGCACACACATACACGCACACAAACACAGAAACGCACACACGCACACAGAAATGCACAAACACACACACACACACACACACATACACACACACGGCTAGCTTATAAACGTCCCCACATGCAGTCACGCAGTATGGGAAGCGGTTTGCGGGGACCTTGTGTATTGTGCTCCTGTGTACAGCTCTTCGGTTGTTGAGTGTGTCCCCGCAGTGCGAGGCTGTTGCTCGGAGAGCCAGGGGGGGGGGGGGGGGGGAGCATTTGTATTCCTGTGCATCGCTCTTCATCTTCATTTAGGCTCCGGAAAGCAGCAGGACGCCGAAGAGAAGCGGCGTCTCCATCTGAAACGCGACAGAGCAACGCGACAGAGCAACGCAACGCGCCGCGCGGGCCTCGTCTGGGACCGGCAGCAGCTCAGCTCTGGAAGCCTGCGTCGTCTTCGTCATCGTCTTCGTCTTCCTCTCCACACACACACACACACTCTCACACGCACACGCACACACACACACACACACACACACACACTCCATTACCATATCTCTAGTCTGCCTCATAAAGCTGTGCGTATGGGAGCGTTGATGAAAGCGTGCCGCGTCTCTGATCCCGCTAGCGAGCGCCACGCCGCCGCGCTGAGGCTGGGCTCGGCTCCTGTGTCGCCCGCTAACCGTTTCAGTAAAAGTGTCGGTGCGTTCGGAAGTGCAGTGTGAGGCGCTCTTCGCTCTCGCATTCCGTCCACGCTCGCCCGCTCGCCCGCTCGCCTGCTCGCCCGGGCCCCGGTGTGCGTGTGCAGATACAGCCGTCTGAAAGCGCTGTTCTCCCCCCCCCCCCCCCCCCCTTTTCTTTCGCCTCAGAAAAAAAAACACAGATTGCGTTCGAATGCGACGTGATTTCCTGCGAAACCGGTTTCGGGAGAAGCGTCGGCCCCTGTAATGCACCACCGTGGCGACGTGAGCCGACGTGCAGGGCATTGTGCCTCCCCGGTGATGTTTGTGGGGGGTGGGGGGGTGGGAGGAGGGAATGCATCTGCTGGCAGAATATTCCAGAACTCGTTCTGAAACCCCGGACCCTCAAATTTTCTGGGATTTCGGTATTTGCCGAAGAAAATCTCCTCGAACCGCGTCCCGTTGCCGAAGGAGAACGCATGTGTGGAATGCATTAAAGATGCAGGCCTCAGACAGGGCCTGTGCACCGAGCTAAAGGTGATAGTAACGGGGATCCTTTAACCCGGGCCGTACCTTAAACCGCTGGCTCACAAACACGTGTCTCAGCACAGAGTACGGCACGCGTGTCTCAGCACAGAGTATGGCACGCGTGTCTCAGCACAGAGTAAGGCACACGTGTTTCAGCACAGAGTAAGGCACGCGTGTCTCAGCACAGAGTATGGCACGCGTGTCTCAGCACAGAGTATGGCACGCGTGTCTCAGCACAGAGTAAGGCACACGTGTTTCAGCACAGAGTAAGGCACGCGTGTCTCAGCGCAGAGTAAGGCACGCGTGTCTCAGCACAGAGTAAGGCACACGTGTCTCAGCACAGAGTATGGCACGCGTGTCTCAGCACAGAGTAAGGCACACGTGTCTCAGCACAGAGTAAGGCACACGTGTCTCAGCACAGAGTATGGCACGCGTGTCTCAGCACAGAGTAAGGCACACGTGTCTCAACACAGAGTAAGGCACGCGTGTCTCAGCACAGAGTAAGGCACACGTGTCTCAGCACAGAGTACGGCATGTGTGTTTCAGCACAGAGTATGGCACGTGTGTTTCAGCACAGAGTAAGGCACATGTGTCTCAGCACAGAGTATGGCACGCGTGTCTCAGCGGGTCCTGCCAGTGTGTAATGAGGTCCGGGGCCGACCGCAGCCCAGGTCAGGGCTGGGAGATGTATGTGTGGGCCGATGGTTATCTCACTACCGGGATGATAGTGGGGAGAGAGAGAGAGAGAGAGAGAGAGGGAGAAAGAGAGAGAGAGAGAGAGATGGGAGAGAGGGAGGGAGGGAGATTGAGAGAGAGAGAGAGAGGGAGGGAGGGCCAGAAACAGAAGTGTGTATGAAGAGAAGCAGCAGTGGGAGATGAAGATGGGAGACAGAGAGAGTCTTCCAGCTGTCGTTCAGCGTGGGATTTCGCCCTTCTGGATGTTACAGGTGCAGAGGCCTCCCCCTGTGTCCCCCGCACCCTCCCCTTTCTCCCCCCTTCCCTCTGTCCCTCTCTCCCTCTCTCCTCTCTCCCCCCTCCCCCTCTCTCCCTCCCTCCCTCTCCCCCTCTTTCCCTCTCTCCCCTCTGTCCCTCTCCCTCTCTCTCCCCCTCTCCCTCCCTCTCTCCCCTCTGTCCCCCTCTCCCCCCCTCTCCCCCTCTCCCTCCCTCTCTCCCTCTCTCTCCACTTCTGTAAATGTCAGGACAAGCTGCAGCTTTCCCAGACCTCGCAGCGGGAGACAGACCAAACTCATCGCCTTGGCAACCCCTTCTTTTCTCACTCAAAGAAAAGGGGGAGGGGGGGAGGAAAGAATGGGGTCTTTATGTCTGCCCCCCTCCCTCCCGTGCTGGCACACTGCAGCCCGACCCTGGAACATGTGGATGGACTCCCATGGCAGGGATGGAGAGAAAGAGGGAGCGAGACAGAGGGAGAGAAAGAGAGAGGCGGGGAGAGAGAGAGTGTGTGAGTGAGTTTGCAGGTTGGGTGCCTCTGTGTGTGTGTGTGTGTGTGTGTGTGTGTGTGGAGGGTTGGAGGAGCCGGGGGTATAGAAGCAAAGCATTAAATATTTTCCATTTTAAATGGTTATGAACTGCTAATAGATATGAACTCTCATAATTCATGAGACGCTGATCGACATTAAAAATTTACTGTTTAATGATTAAATGTTCTCCTAATGTCCATTCCTCGCAGGCTGAGTAATTTTCCCTTGGTGTCTGGCAAACACTAACGTTCTGGGAAACAAGTTGACCTTCGACAAACGCTCCCTTCCTAAACCATTTGGCAGTAAATAAAATGGGAAGCTAAGCCGTGTCAGTTGCCGTCCCGGCATATTACAGTTCAGCTGCTTGGCTTCTGGTGCCCGTCTTATCTTTGTACCGCGAAACAAGACCCCCCCCCCCCCTCCCCCCCATCCTCCCTCTGTGCATATGCTCATTTCATTTATCAGGTAGATGTTCGGTGTAATTACGGTGCAATTTAGCCTCAATTCATTTTCTGTAAATGCGCGCTGTTAATTTCTCATAAATGAAAATGAAGCGAACGCTGATTAATGGCAGAAGCAGCACCTTGAACGCGGTGCTGAACGTGAAGTCAGAACTGACGTGGTTTTGAGCTGAAGCGCTCCTCGGTGACTCTGGGTGGCCGCGGGGTTTGTTAGCGGTGGGTCGTCCGCGGCGTGCCGAGAGTAACACTGCGATGATCGCGGGGGAATTGGGAGGCGGGATCACTGGCTAATCAAGGAGAGCCGACAGCTTCCAAATCAGGAAACGGGATCATAGTGAAATCAGGAGAGCACATGATCACAATGGTGATTAAGGGGACAGGATCGGTCTTAAACCAAGATGACTTTGAAATCAGGAGATGGGATCATAGTGAAATCAGGGGGAGGCGTGATCACCGTGGTGATAAGCAGACAGGACCGCCACACAGATCTCCTGTTACAGCCGTACCGTTACTCCTCCCCTCCCTTTCAGGTGCCGGTGCTCGGGGTGAAGGTGCTGAGGGTTGGGAGGAGGCACTGATGGTCCAGAGGAGGTGCCGAGGGTTTGCAGGAGGTGCTGATGGTTCAGAGGAGGTGCTGAGGGTATGTAGGAGGTGCTGAGGGTTCAGAGGAGGTGCTGAGGGTTTGGAGGAGGTACTGATGGTCCAGAGGAGGTGCCGAGGGTTTGCAGGAGGTGCTGATGGTTCAGAGGAGGTGCTGAGGGTATGTAGGAGGTGCTGAGGGTTCAGAGGAGGTGCTGAGGGTTTGGAGGAGGTACTGAGGGTATGTAGGAGGTGCTGAGGGTTCAGAGGAGGTGCTGAGGGTATGTAGGAGGTGCTGAGGGGTTTGGAGGAGGTGCTGAGGGTTCAGAGAAGGTGCTGAGGTTTCAGAGGAGGTGCTGAGGGTATGTAGGAGGTGCTGAGGGTTCAGAGGAGGTGCTGAGGGTATGTAGGAGGTGCAGGGTTAGGCCGGCGCGGGGGTGCATCAGGAACAGCATGGCCGCGGCATTTACAGCTTTCCTCCGGGAGCGGGGGACAGGCTGAGCCGGAGAGAGAGGCTGGTCAGACCAGAATAACCATCTGCTCGCAGGTGAAGCACCATATTTAACACTGGCAACTGGCCCAGCCCCGAATCGCCAAAGGAGCTCTATTTCTCTCCCTCAATCCCTCTCTCTTTCCTCTCCTCTTCCTGTCCCAGTCTCTCTCACTTCCACACATCCACTGTTTCCCACTCTTTCCTCCTCTCCCCTTTTCCCATTCTCAATTCTCCAGCTCATTCCCTCTGCCCACTTCATTCACTTCTCTCTCTCTCTCTCTCACTCTTTCTCCCTTTTCTCTCTTTTCTCTCTCTCTCCCTCACTCTCGGTTCCTCCCTCCGTTTCCATCAGCAGTCTTCCCCAGGTCTTTCAGTTCCTCCGTAGCGTGGCTGAGGACAGCGGGGCTGGGAGCCTGGTAGCTGTGTGAGTGTGTGTGTGTGTGTGTGTGTGTGTGTGCGCACGCATGTGGTCCCCGTGCCCCCCCCCCCCCCCGCTCTCCGGGGAGTCCCGGGGTCTTTCATGTCGCCTCCGACCAATTTACCGCCAAAACAGGATCGAGCGGTCGCCACGGTCACCGCGGTCGCCGCGGCACCTGGAGGCCCGTGTGCAGGGAGGCGCGAAGGCGGGCGGCGCAGATGGCGGAGGCTTGAGAGCACCACCTGAGGCAGAGCGTGCGGCGGGCGCCATGGCGATGGCGATGGCGGCTGCGGCTAGCAGACGCGCTGGTTTCCAGGCCCACAATCCCTCGCCTGGAATCCGCTAAGCGCGCCGCTCGCAAAAAAAAAAAAAGGGTAAAATTACACCGAAGATTGCCGCGCCGAGATTGCTTTACTTTCCCGCACTTTATTCTCAGCTGAGATCAATTCTTTTTTTTTTTTTTAAAGAGGCAAGTGAAACAGTTTTTCAAAATTTCATTTTGTTGTTGGACTCGCTGTGCGCGTTGGCACAATCTTTGACAGAGAGGGTCCTTGCGTCGTGCCAGAGCTGAAATGTGTTATCTTATGAGCCCGTCCCAAGTGCTGCTTTTTGGGAGGGGCTGCTGTCTCCGAGGGGCCTCTCGTACAGGAGGGCGCTGTTTGCTGCCGCTGAAGCTGCGTGCGGACGGGCAGTCGAGGGTTCGGTGGCCCTGGCCTGCGCGCTCTCACTCAGAAAGGACAAATGCGTCTGAGGTGATGCTGCCCCACTCATAACTGATGAAACACGCACACACACGCATATATACACACACACGCATATACACACATACACAGACACACACACACACACACACACACGCATATACACACATACACAGACACACACACACCCACACGCATATACACACACACACTCACACACACACACACACACACACACACACACACACACACACACACAGAGACACACTCGTGCACACTCGCGCACACACACACACACACACTCAGAGAGCTCTGTTGGTGGACACAGTTCATCTCGTAACTCATGAGCACATGACACACACACACACACACAGACAGACTCGCGCACACACACACATACAGCCGTGTCATTGTCCCTTTTATCCTGGGGGGGCCACAGAGGGAGCAGGGGCATCAGGGATAAAGGGGCCGCAGGCTCCCAACCGGCTCTGGGACACAACCATCTGGCCGGCCCCCGGTAGACCATGCTGGGCCATGGAGGTTGCTGTCAGGGTGATGGAGATGCCCTCTTGGCACACTTTTGTGTGTACATCCCCCCCCCCACCCCCCCAGAGATTCCTGCACCCCCCCCCCCCAATGGCTTGATTCACATCATCTACAGGCTTCAACTTCTGCATCATTCAAATGTCCTCCACCCCTTCCCTTTCTTTTTCTCCACTGTCCATTTCTCTCCCCCTCTCTCCCCACCACTTCTCTCCTCTATGCTCCTTCCTTTTCCTTTCCTTTACCATTCTCTCTACTGCTCGTCTCTCCTCTCCCTCATTCCTCTCCTCTCCTCCCCTCTTCTCTCCCCTCCTCTCCTCTCCTCTCCTCCCCCTCTCCTCTCCTCTCCTCTCCCCTCCCCTCCTCCCCCTCTCCACTCCTCTCCTCTCCTCTCCTCTCCTCCCCCTCTCCACTCCTCTCCTCTCCTCTCCTCCCCCTCTCCTCTCCTCTCCTCTCCTCCCCCTCTCCTCTCCTCTCCTCCCCCTCTCCTCTCCTCTCAGGCATTGTATCAGGCACTGTGGGGTTTGGTGCATCATCATTTATCTGCACTTATTGCTGAGAAGCATTTCTGTCAGGCCATCCAGAGGGAGGTCTTTCTCAGCGGACGGTTTGTGGGGCGGGGGGGAGGGGGGCGGTGGGCGGTGGAGGGGGGGGGGGGGGTTGTTCGGTTTGAGCGGAGGGGCCCCCGCCGTAGCCTCCGGCTCCCCCCGCGCATGAGGTCAGCTGCTCGGCCGTCACACCCAATCCCTGATTTTATTATTCGTTATTAACCTTCACTTAACCACGGAGTCCCCCCCCCCCCCCCCCGGAGAGAGGAACCTGTGAGAAGGAGGCGAGGCAGCAAGCAGCCGCAGAGTTCCACACACAAACAAACCCACAGACAGCTGCGCGGTCCTGCACACAGCGTACCTGTCCACAGCCAGCTACTCAAGCCTGAAGCACACAGCGCCTCAGCGTATGAAATAATTACACCGCGCTACCTCACTGTTATGAATAAGAGATGAAGTGCACCCCCCCATACCCCCCCTCCCCCACTCCGGCACGGGCTGGAGGCTGACACACAGCCGGGGAACTCATTAGGCTAGCGCTCGCCACCGCCGCTTTTACGTGACGACGGTGAAGCTGTGTACCCCTAACCCCCCCTCACGCCACCGCACCCCCACACCGGCGAAGGGAGAACAGAGCGGGCTGGGGGCGCCTCTCGTGTGGGCCGCTGGGTCTCGGCGGGTGCTGCTTGTCCCAAACCCCAGGCCCCGCCCAAACGGGCCCCTCCGCGAGGACGAAGGAGTCTCCGGACCCGGGCGTAGGACGCCCACCTCAGCGGCGCTGACTCGTTTCGGTTTTTTTCGGTTTCACTTTGGGCAAATAAGGGACCTGAAAGCTATTTGCATGCGGCCGAATATGAGTTATGGATCGCGCCGCGCGCTTCTGCGCATAATTGCAGAGCTGCGTTTCCCTCTCCTTTCATGTGGGCTTTAAAGATGGCTCTGAGAGCCGAGGCCTGGTGGAAATCAATGGGTCCCCAAAGCGAAGGGACGCGCCCCCCTCCTCTTCTGAGGCGCGGGGTCTGCCAGGGCCACACATCCAGGTCCTCCCACTCACGCCTCTTTTCTTGCTTTGAATAAGTGTCTGGGAAAAAAAACAAGAAAACATTCTTCACCACCTGCAGCTGCCATTGCTTTGTACCTGTGAATTTTGAGGAAGGCGTGGAGAAAGATAGTTATTTGGAACCCACCCTATTCCTTTTTTTTGTCTCCTTTTCTCTCTCTCTCTCTCTCACTCTCTCTTTCTCTTCCTCTTTTGAAAACACATCTTTTCTCTCACTTGACTTGTATTCAAACCTGGCCAGTGTGACTTCCCCCGCCAGCGGCGAATGCTTGACTAGGCTCCATCGCCGTGGCAACACCCCCAGAGGCCTGGCTGGGCTTTGGGGGCCCTGGGGGGGATGGAAGGGAAACGGTGGGGTCCATCCAGGTGGGGGGCTAATGGGTCTTGATAGGATTTGATAAAGGAGGAGGGAGGGGGGTGGAAAAAGAGGATGGAACCAGCGGTAAACCATCTGCTTTTGAAGTGGAGGGTATCAAAGCTTGAAGGAGCCCTGTTGGGACACTCCTTTCACCCAGGACACCCCACATATGGGGCTCATATTTCACCAGGAAAGTCCCATGTCGGTTTTCAGGCCTGTTTCTACCCGTCTATTCTTCAGCTCTCTGCATGGCTCCAAGCTTCTGAGCCTGGAGGGAGGACAAAAAAAAGGGTCGAACTCAGAAAACTCCTGTTTGTCAACTCAGGAATCCCAGGAATAAAGGTCAGTGTTTGACCAAAAAACAGCCCCTTGAAAACCTGTCTTCCCCCCCCCCCCCCCCCCCCCCCCACACACACACACACACCACACAAACACGAACACAACCACCCCTCCCATTCCAGAAAAAAAAAAAACATATTTTTCTGTGGAATTAGAAAATGGGTCATTGCCTGGCACAAAAGCATGCTCACAGGGTGATTAATTATTGAAGTGACTAATACCACACTGGCCTCATGGCGCTAGTGGGTTTAATCCGTGGCAGCGGTACAAGTAGCCGGATTTCTGCCGCTGCTTTTAACAAGGCTGTTAGCTTCGCCTCGTGTACCCGGCCTGGACTGGGCTGTCAGGGAGGGGGGGGGGGGGGAGGGAGGGCCAAAAAAGAAAAGCAAAGACAGCGGACAAATGCGTGACACACGGACGTGAACACGCGTGTCTTCGTCTTTGTGATGCGTACCTCTTCAGATACAATTACGGACTCAAAGGCCGACGTCCCCCCCTAGCCGCCCCCCCCAGGCCCGCCAACCCCCCCCCCCCCCCCCCCGAGGTAGTGCGGAGTATCTCAGTCAGGATTTATGAGGCTAGTGTACACTGCCAGCCTGGCTCCTGCATCCATACCTCCCAGCCTCTCTGTATCTCTGTATATCTCTCTCTCTTTTTATCTCTTGCTTGTTCTTTCTTTCTCTCGGTGTCTTTCTCTCCTTATCTAGCCACCACTCTTTATCTCTTTCTCTCGTTGTATTTTAATTTCTCTCTCTCTCTGCCTCCCTCTTTTTGCTCTATCTCAGTTTCTCTGTCTCTCTTTCTCTCTCTCCCTCTCTCTCCATCTCTCTCTCTCCACCCCAGTCAGCTCCCCCATCCCTGTTATAATTATTTTATTTCACCTGTTCATCTGTTCCCTCTCCTGGGGGTCAGTATGAGGAAGGCTCAGGATTGGGCGGTGTGTGTGTGTGGGGCGGGGTCATTAGTTAAATATTAGCCAGGCTCTTGTGGACTCCCGCAGGGGGGGTCCATTATTGTCATTATTGTGTAAAACAGGACAGCATGTGGAGGACTTCGTGCTCTCCCCCCCTCTGGGTGTCTCCTCAGGGCTCGATGGATCACTGCTACAGATGGCCCCCCCACCCGCCCGCCCTCTCCCCCGGTTGCACCGACTGACACCGCCATCCCGCTGCTGCACTGTCCAGAGAAGGGAACATCATGCCACCCCCCAGGGGAGGGAACATCATGCCCCATGCTGCCCCCCCCCCCCCCCCCAAGTCCTGAGTGCCAGCTCGCCTGTTTCCTGGGGCCCACACAGTGGACTGCTTAACGCAGTGCAGCCGTCTTTACGCTACATGTCGCAGATCTCCTACCTCACATCCAGTTTGGAGATGCTTTGTAATGGAATGCGTAGTGCAGAATGCATAATCCCATTTAGCTCTTTAAAAAGTTCTAGGTCTTGGTGTTCTAGAACTCCGTTGCTTTCAGTCCCCAGCAGTGACTGTGACATCAGCATTGGAATGTTTAGTTAAGAACGTTCTAATCACATATTTTTTATCTTACACCTTAAGGGGTTAAAGGTCAGCTACGTGTCTACACTTCAGTATCTGTGTACACTTTGGTATCTGTGTAAAATTAACCATGGTTTCGAGAGTTTCAGCGCTGGTGATGGTGATTTCACAGGGTTTGATTTGGACTGATGGGAGAAAGAATCATGCAGGCACGTCAACAGCACCCCCAAAATAAGCTTTAAATTGTGCCCAAACAGATCTTCAGTCGATGAATGAAAAACAATGTGCATGCGTACACGCACGCACGCACACGCACGCACACGCACGCACACGCACATTTATTTCATCGATCTACCCAGTGTAATTTGAATTTAAATTGACCCACCAAAAAGAGCTAATGACTCAAGTGCAATATAATGTTTTTTGAGTTAAATGAAAATGCCGCTTTATTGCGAAGAAACTTATTAATATTATCTTTTTTTGTTTGATTAACACCCTGTCTGCACCAGCCAAGGACCCCCTGACACACCAGGGCCAGTGAATCTCAGGGACTAATTACTGTTTTATTCGAGCACAAGGCCCATGGTGTACTTCCCTCACATCCATCTGTGCAGGAGAGCTAAATACCCCCCCCCCCCCCCCCAGAAAACTGCAGAGCTGCGTTTCATCCGACTTCACAATCCAAGGTAAGTAAACAAGTCAAATTTTGCCCGAGCTTCACACTCCAGAGACAACAGACGTAATTGTTACAGTCGGGAAGTTAATATTTTGTGCCTTTATCTATGGTGTTATGCATAGTAGTATAACCTAAATCACTAGCCTAAGCACATGCACATGTTTGTGTTTGAGTATGAGAGTATGTTTTTTTTTGTTTGTTTGTCTGAAGGGTTAACTTCCTGCTCACTCTGACTGGCTCAGGTCATTCAGCAAAGATTGTCTAAGATGTACCGAGACAGACAGAATTAATTGGATGCGATTGCCGACTAATTGGAGTTCCTGTCTGTTCATGGTCAACACAGACGGCAGGAGGACAGACGACGTCCCGTTCGGGTCAAAACGGCACTGTTTTGATTATTAAATTGGAACATTTTTTATTAGCTACAGTGCACGGACTCTGTGTTTTTACCAACTCAGCCAGCAGACCGGACAGACTGTCTATTTTGGCTAATCATACAACTTGATTTCGTTTGATATTCGCAGATTTTTCTAAAGTTATCGTTTGCTGGATGATCGTTTCTGTGCATTATTGATGTCAGCGCAAGGTCTGTGTTTCCAGCTGGACTTCCCATTTCATTCTGCCGATGTTTCTCTTGCTCTTGCATTAAAAAATAAACACAGGTGAGACAAAGGAGAAAAATCGTGCTTGAAAGTTTAACGGCGCGGGTTGTGGGAGAGCCAGAGATTATGACATCATGTGGGTCAAGAACTGCGATGCTATTTCACTCTTTTAAATTTTTAAACTGGATGCGCATGTGCCCCAGACTGCCGAAACAGGAAAATCGTGCCTTCCCAGGAAAAACACCACCGACTCAGCTTCGCCGACATCTTTGCTGAATCAAAACACATCTTACCGCAATTAAATTTTCAGGACCCTCTCTTCTGAGGCGGTTCGAGAAATCCAAAACATGACAGTCTAATATGCTGGCCTGTCTATAATCCGGTCACAGCTCGCAATTGAATAGTCAGCAATCACCTTTTATGTGCTCTCCGAGCGGGAAAGCTCTCCGGATTGTAACCCTGTAGCCATAGATCTCTCCAGAGCAGGACCGTGATTAATCTTCTGAGGGATGTTCTTTGGAAGTTGCCCAACACCTGAGATTAATCTACGCTTTCCGGAAAACGAACCCAGGTGTGTCCATTTGACCTACTGTACCTGAAATGCACTAAGACAATGGATCTTTAAAGGCCAATTTTTTTTAATTCTCAGTGTGTCCAACCAATATTTTCCTTTCATGTGCTTTCTCTTAAATCAACCTCGATCCCCTCTCCTTTTAAATCACCATCATGGAAAAAACACCTAGAAACCTTTTTCTTTTAATTATATTCATTAATATCTATTCCTTCCATTACAATCTTAACCATCCAGCTCAGCATCATCAGAGAGTGACTGCCATGCCCAGATCCCCTAACCTCTCCGAACCTTATCATTCCCAACCATTCCACCCCTAACACCACCACCACCACTACTACCCCCATCACCTCCACCACCCCCACCACCCCCATCACCACCACCACCACCACCACCCCCATCACCACAACCACCACTCCCACCCACATCACCACTCCCATCACCACAACCACCACCACCCCTACCACCACCCCCATCACCTCCACCACCCCCACCACCCCCATCACCACCACCACCACCCCCACCCCCATCACCACTCCCATCACTACAACCACCACCCCTACCACCACCCCCATCACCACAACCACCACTCCCACCCACATCACCACTCCCATCACTACAACCACCACCACCCCTACCACCACCCCCATCACCACAACCACCACTCCCACCCACATCACCACTCCCATCACTACAACCACCACCACCCCTACCACCAACCCCATCACCACAACCACCACCACCCCCATCACCACTCCCATCACCACAACCACCACCACCCCCACCACCCCCATCACCACAACCACCACTACTACCGCCATCACCTCCACCACCCCCACCACCCCCATCACCACCACCACCACCCCCACCCCCATCACCACCCCCATCACCACAACCACCACCCCCACCCCATCACCACTCCCATCACCACAACCACCACCACCCCTACCACCACCCCCATCACCACCACCACCACTACTACCCCCATCACCTCCACCACCCCCACCCCCATCACCACTCCCATCACTACAACCACCACCACCCCATCACCACCACCCCCACCCCATCACCACTCCCATCACCACAACCACCACCACCCCTACCACCACCCCCATCACCACCCCCACCACCCCCATCACCACCACCACCACCCCCACCCCCATCACCACTCCCATCACCACTCCAATCACCACCCCCATCACCACCACCACCACCACTACTACCCCCATTACCTCCACCACCCCCACCACCCCCACCACCCCCATCACCACAACCACCACCACCCCTACCACCACCCCCATCACCACAACCACCACCCCCATCAGCACCACCACCCCCATCCCCATCACCACCCCCACCACCCCCACCACCCCCATCACCACAACCACCACCACCCCTACCACCACCCCCATCACCACAACCACCACCACCCCCATCACCACCACCACCACCACCACCCCCATCACCACCACCACCACCATTCCACCACCACCCCCATCACCACTCCCATCACCACAACCACCACCACCATCACCATCACCACCATCACCACCATCTCCACCACCACCCCCATCACCACTCCCATCACCACCATTCCACCACCACCACCATCACCATCACCACCATCACCACCACCACCCCCATCACCACCACCACCACCATTCCACCACCACCCCCATCACCACTCCCATCACCACAACCACCACCCCCATCACCACCATCACCACCACCACCCCCACCCCCACCATCACCACCACCACCCCCACCCCCACCCCCACCCCCATCACCACCACACCTCATGCATTCACAATGAAACTTTCAATCTTGTCTGAATTATTTCAGGCAAGTTTCTCATAGGCAAAAAATTTAAACAAAGGTCCCTTCAGTTAATTTTGAGGCCCATAGCCTAGAGCCATGTTGAGCAGTCATGGGGGAGCACAGGGTCATATTCCAGTGTTTCTTGTTAAAGTCATGTGGTTTGAAATGTGCACTGAAAGCAAAGAATCTCCCCTCACAAAAGTGAATCCCATAAACTTACTTGATTGCAGCAGCCTCGATGCAAGTACTCTATAAAACATTCGAAAACACGGGTGCGGTGATTCAACTCTCTTTCACCACGCAGCATGAGAAAGCAACCGACATCTTTACAAAGCATTCAGCTGGCCCATAAAACTTTCCCCAGAACACTGTCAAATAACACTATTTGTGAAAATGATTCCATAAGCATTAGAAGGGCTGTTAATTTGGTACAATATAACAGCATCTCAAAGAAAACTTATCTCCTTTTTACAGTGGAAAAAACCCTGTTTTACGGTGAAAAACAGGCGTTCGAACTCGTGGAATTTTTCACGTTCGCGCAGGAGAACTTGGAGGAATGTGTAAGGCTCAGCTTGAGCGGAGGCCGGATGCTGGTGGGTACCTTCAAACACGGTCTGTTTCTGTCCCTACGAGCAGGAAGCAGACTGTGTTTATGTGTTACACAGATCATGAAAGTAATACCTTTGAGCAGCTATCCATCCAGTCCTGCTTACAGTCCTGCGACGGCAAAAAAACAAAAAAACAAAAAAAACTATGCAACCAGGTTCAAAACTCTGACCAGTTCATAACCGGTTCTTATTTATTTATTTATTTATTTATTTATTTATTTATTTATTTATTTATTTATTTATTTATTTATGTGGAGAAAATTAGATTTGGTGATCAGAACCTGACTGAGAGCCCCCCCCCACCCCCCCTTCCCTTTGTAAAAGGCTCGGTTGGCCTGGTTCTGACTGCTTCTCTGCAATCGCACGAGTGCTTTCAAGTTGCGTGGACTGTGTTCCATTACCGCTATCTATCAGCGAATGGGGAATTGGGCTGCAGAGGAAGCTCAATTTAAGGGTCTACAGTATCAGCCCTGTGGGAGTTAAATTAGCTGCCAGAAGTATAAGATTACAATATGCACTGCAGTAGAACTTACGTACTGACGCATTTCTGACGTTGACCCAAGATAGAATTTTTGGTTGAAAATGCCGTGGCGAGCAATTATAAAAATGTCTTAATGACTAGTTCCCTAATAATTATGCCTCTCCAAAACCAAAGGTTTCTTTGAATATTTATAAATGTTGGTGATCCAATTTAGACTTAGCGGAGATATCAAGGAATATTTACATTCATTTGAATATTAATGGTTTGAATGAAGATAGACTTCCAGGATTATCGGAGTATCTCCATGGTTACTAAACTCTGCAGTATTGAGGGGTCTTTTTTGGGTGGCACTGAGACTCACAGACCCTCCACGTTTATAATTAGTTTTGCTTCCTGTGGCAGGCTCGGTTTTTAAAAGGTCTAAAAAGCTTTCTCCTCAATATATCACAAAAAGGGACCTCCTCAGAATCTTCCCTAGCAACACAACAAAGTCCCCAGCAAAGACAGTGCTGGGTCTAGTGTGCGTTTGGCAGAATGCTGTGGCATGCGCCGAAATTGCATCACTGCCTGCCCCTCCCCTCTCCCCCCCCCCCCCCCAAACCCCCCCGCCTCCTCTCCCCTCCCCCCCAAAAAAAAAGCCATGACCCCACACAGCACCTGACAGCCAGAGGGAGAGCCGCGGACAGAGGGGGCCCATTCACGCTAGTCCAGCCGCAACCCTGCAACCATCTGGCACACATCCACACGCGCACGCTCTCCACCGCCCCCGCCCTCCAATCAGTTAGCCCTCAGAGTGCCGAGGAATGCCGACCTGTTAGCGCTCATCAACACCCCCCCACACCCCCCCACACCTCCCCCCCACCATCACACCAAATCCCCACATCCCTCACCCTGTCTTCTCACAGCTTCCCTGTGCGTGTTATCACCACTGCACCCCCCACCCCCCCCTTACTCGGCTGTGCTAATGGCCACAGCTGCCAGAGTAAGCACATGCACTGACACCCCCCCCCCCCCCCACCCCCCACATCAGCAATGCACCAGCACGCCCGCCTGCCTGCTCTGGGGCGGTCCACGCGGCTCGGGGGGGGCTCGGGGGGAGGGTGATTTGAATAACCCTGATTGCTTTTATTTCTGTTTGGGGCGAGCAGGCATTCGGCGGCCGGGCCACTGCTTGTTTCTGGCGGGTTTTAATTTCGGCGAGCGATGGCTCTCTGTGCGGGCCGGCCCTGTCTGTTTATTATAATAGCCGCGATAATGAATGCCGCCATTAGGCCTCCGAGCTCAGGACTGAGCGCTTGTGAAACATCGCTGATTGCCTATTGAAGTTTCCTCCATGGCTTTTATTTTTGTGTGTGTTTTTTTTGCGTGTGTGTTTTATTTTTTGAGATTTCTGAGAATCTCAAAGTGCTTTTGCTGACTTTCTGTCTAATCCAAGGCTCATCGGAGTGTGAATAAATGCATAAGCTCGGCGTTGTTTCTGAAATGAATGGTGTCTAGTGTACCTCCACCCCTCCCCAAACGTGCCTGTAAATGCACAGCGCCTTCCTTCTGGTGTTATCGGTGAGAACCCAGAATTCTGCTGCCCGTGCAGCTCCGGATCTAAAATTGCTGTCAGGTTTGAGCTGCCTCTGCAGTGCATTCTGGGAAACCCTAACAACTATTCTGGTAAAAATGCTTTGATCACTCTGCCTGTAACGTGTGTAGCAGGGACATTTGGTGGTTCTAAAATATTAGCATCTCCCAATCCCATCCTACGAGAGACAAGCAATGTTTGCAGAATTAAATTAATTTTGTTTTTCATTCTGTGCATGTAAATATGTTCTAAATATAAGAATGGACAGATGAGTTGTGAGCATGAGCAGGTGTGACCGTTGAGGACAATTCTGCAATTAAAAAAAGTTTTAAGCATGCGAAGATTTCGTATTCTGAAATGTTAATTTAAAAAATATACATATGCTGCAATTTGGCAGCTGAATTAGATTTCCTTGCTGGTAACAAGACCACCATCTGTGAAGCTGCATTATAAGCTATTACAATTTAAATAATGCTTAACTTATTTATACAACAACATTTCTTATTTAATATCTTATTTAAAGTTCTGAAATATGAAAAGTAAACAAATAATAAACACATTTTTAAGGCCGAGTGGCCTAATCTTTTTTTGCTTCACCTGTCTCGTTCAACATTCGGCTGGGATAAAAGGGCATCATTGATTGCCAAGGAAACGTCCAGAATGTGCTAGAACAGGGTGACAGAAGTGCTCTGTGCTGAGACTCCAGGCCAGCTCGTTGGACGAGCCGTTGCGTTGGCTGCCAGCATTTTACAGCCTTCATCTAATTTCAGACACAGAGACACAGACCTCAGACCTGGATCCCATTAGTTCAAAGTTTAGTTTAGTTTGGTTTAGTTTAGGTTTTTGGAACAGGAAGAAACCGTGCCATTTGATGGGCCACTTCATTCTCTTAGCCGAAAGAATAATACAGCTCTCTTAAATTTCACCAGGCTGAGCTGTAATCTTGTTTGATGTTGAGAACACCCGCTCTCCCCCCTCCCCCTGCGCCCCCCCCCCCCCCCCCCCCCAGTGACACCCTTTGTTTTTCTTATGTAAATGCAGGCATGACACCCAACACATTCCATACCATATTGAGCGCTGAGCTTATCCCGCGCCATAGAACGCAAACAAAGGCTGGTTAATTAGAAGCCGAGGCAGTTTATTAGTCCTTAACACACACACTCCTGCCTCTTTGTCCCTGCGAGGGCCTGTGTTATGTAATGACGAGGCCTGGCTTGCACAAAGGGCACTTAAACTGCCTTTCGATGGAGGAGGGAGGTTTGTGCGTGTGTGTTTTGGGGAGAAGGGGGGTTGTGGGGGGGGGGGGGGGGTTGGTTAAATGGACTGGTTTTGTCAGGACACCAGCCTTCTCCAACCGCCCCCCTTTGTTTGGGATGACAAAGAAGTGAAGGAATATGCAAAAAAAGAAAAGACAGAGTCAGTAACCGCCACCCCCTGCGCCAGCATATGCAACACGCACACACATACACACACATACACACATATATATATACACACACACAGACACACACATATATATATATATATACACACACACACACACACACACACACCACTGTCTGTTGTATTATGTGCAGCAACTCGGTGATGTCAGTCGAAGTCTTTTTTTTTTTTGTTTTTGTTTCCACCAACTTTGGCACGCACCAACGGAGTCCTGCCCGGGTCGCTATGGATACCACCCGGAAGAGTGTTAGCAGTGCGGTTCAGCCGGGTCAAGTGGGTGGGGGGGTTGGGGGGGTGAGGGGGTGAGGGGGGGTGTGTTTTGGCAAGGGGAGTACGCTTCATTAAGCCTTTGGTGCAGGGGTTCATTAAAAACGAGGATCAGACATTCCAGGGGACTCTATTAAGTGGCCCCCCCCCTCTCCCCCCCCCCACCCGTCTCTGCTCCCTCTCCGCCGCGCCACTCCCCTGACAATAGGGCCCATCTGTCGGGGCCCGGGGCCCCTTTCAGCGCTGTGACTGCGTGCAGGTGTGCGACCCGCCCGTCCGTCCGTCCCGCCCGCCTCGCCAGCGGCCGACGCCCACATCGGGCCGGGGGGCGGGGCCGGGGCGGGGCGGGGCTCTCCGCGGGAACGCTCCCGCCAGCCGGCGCGACTCCCACCGAAGGCCCGGCGACCGCGATCGCTATCTGCAGCCCCGCCGGCCGACAGACGCTCGCCCAGCTCCGCGATTAGCCAGCAGCGTAGCAGAAACAAATTATTATTATTCAAAATCCCCCTCCCCCCCTCCCCTCCCCCCCCTCCCGCCCCTCCATATTCCAGTTTTTGATTACATATGTCTGACTGCATCAATCCGTCAGCGGACTAATTCCATTTGTTTGTTTGTTTGATCCGGGATCTGTGTCGCATTGCTGCTTTTAACCGACAAGACAGCGGGACGGGGGGGGGGGACGGGGGACGGGGGGGGGCATGGAGGAAGGACTTAGCGTGATTTCCATCCCTGATATGTTAATTAAAATTGATTTTGAAAGGACAGATTGATAGCCCCACCTCAACAGACCCTAAAACCCATCTGCTATGTGAGGTGTACATGCGCGTGGGTGGCAGGCGGGAGATAATAGATACGGAGGCTTATGTTATTAAACCACCATTTCCTTACTTAATCGCTTTTGTTTTAGGGTTTCGCCGGCTCTTTCAGATGTTATTCCTCCTCCGGTTCGCTTTGTATATTTTGTACAAAGAGCTTTTTTGTGGATTTAGCTGGGTGCATTTTTGTAATCTGTCTGTTCCATCTCTATTTAAAAAAAAAAAAAAAAAAAGCACCCCTTATCACATCATGTTTTCAGCCAAGCTTGCATGGACTGTTCAGCACACTGCGTTTTCTTTACTACTCCTCTCTTCCTTCTCAACACGTTTTTTATTGAAGAAAGAGAAGGGGGGGTGGGGGGGGGGGGGGAATGCAGACTCGAAAATCAATGCCATGTCCAGCAAGGCTCCTTCGTTCCAAAAACACATAAAGTATTGGAGTGGGCAGGAAGGAAAAAGATTAAAAGGCCTTTATTATGAAGGCGTACAGTATTACTTACCGCTGAAGCTCAGAAACAGAGGCTACGCTGATGCACGGGGGTTCAGGAGACCTCCATCACAGCGAGAAAAAATGTTTTTTTTCCTTTATTGCCCTCCTCCTCAACTTATGTACCACGGATCCACAGAGCACTTCGATGTTTAGTAAATTTCGTTACAAGCTCTTATTCATCACTGTCCATTTCAGGAGGGCTTGCTATTTCAGGCCTCGCTCTGCTGAAAGGCTCACCGGGCCTTCATAACTCACGCAGGATTTTTTTCACCTTGAAAATGCAATGAAATGACCGCGTTCGGTCTCTGCCTTCGCCCGAATCCGAGCTCCTCTGCCTGTGTTTCTTCTTCTTCTCCTTCTCCTGAAACGCGTTCGGGACGCGTCTGGGCGTGACGCTCTTTTCCGGCGCGTTCTGATCCGGGGCTCGGAGGAGCGTCCGCAGGCGGCCCACTGCAATGGCGGGAGGCGGAGAAGCGCGAGGAACACCGACGCAAAAACGACAAGCTGACGGGTCCTTGAATCTGAATCAGACTCACAAAGGGGACGAAAGGCGAGGTGGAGTCGGCGTGAGTCACCGCTGGACCTGTGAGTAACGCTGGACCTGTGAGTAACACTCTATCTATTCAGCTAGCTACGTTAGGTAGCTAGACGACCGATGTCCAGGGTTAGCGGACGGAGGAGGAGATTTTTCGGATCGTAAACACAAAAGACCACAGCAAGGCTTAATGAAAATCACGCATGGTATGCCTTTAATGCAGTGGTTGGCCCCTACCCATTGAATTGAGTGTACATTACATATCTAAGGATAGACATAGATGTGTCTGTGCATTTTATCAGTCTGATTTGAAATCCCAACCTCTCCCTCACCCCCTGCCCAGGGCTCTGTCGTCTGCCATTGGTGCTTTGTCTTAATGAACGGGATGCCAGTAGGACCGAGAGTAAAACCGTTAACCGACCGTATGAAAGACACTGCATAACTACGAGCACCAAGTCGGATGAATGGGAAGAATCGGGACCGAGTTTCTGCATTTTCACCTGGCTCATTCGAAACTTATTACAAAGGCACGTTTCCGGGGTAACCGAATGCCTCTTCTCTGCAGGATGACCCTGACATTTCTCCAGTGCCCATGATGCAATTTGCCAACCCATTTTAGCGGTACTCAAGACAGAGAGAGAAAAATAGAGAAAGAGAGAGAAAGACAGCGAGAGAGAGAGAGAGAGAGACCTACGCCTCTTGTAGCACGACCCTCAATGGTATTCGGAATCCGCATAATGGCGTCTGACATTCTCTGTAGGACGTCCTCGTTTCACGCCCTCCCCCGGACCGGTCCAAGGACAGACCAGGAGCAGCCTCCCAGACTCACAGGACCAGGGAACTGCCTTTCTGCAGCTCTGCGGCTTGGGCGTAGGACGGGCTATGCACGGGGATTAAAGCCAGCCCAATCTGGCGCCCACAGCTGGCGTCTCCGTGCCGTGGGAGGCCTTCTGTCCCGTGCGGGACAGGGGTGGGCAGCGGGCACGTCCTGCGTGAGGGTCCCTGCTCTCCAAAAGCTGCTTTAGGCCAGATAAGCAGGACTCCCACCTGCTCCAACATTTGGGCTGGGGCTACCTCAACCGGGACAGAGGGCGCTCAATGCACCAATCCAGGCAGCACACATGGGGGGTGGCGGAGCTGGGGGGGGGAGTGTGGGGTAATAGCTGTGTTTGAGGAAATGAGGAAGACCCTCGTGCCAGCTTGCAGGAGACAGATGTTCCTGCACAGTAGGGTGAGCTGCTGCTGATGATGATTGTAGATCTCCAGATGTGGTGGATAACAGTCTCATTCCTCATCCAAGTTGGGCGGGGGGGGGGGGGGGGGTGGATTTCCTGCCCATTCTGAGGCCCAGATTGATAAGACCAAAGAACCTTTGACTCCCCCCCCCCCCCCTTCCACTAATGAAAAATGACAAAACCCAACAAATTGGGCGGGTTCCTAAGAGGGGGCGGAGCCGACGAAACGTAGCGATCGAATAAACAGCAGGTTGCGCTAGCAGTCATCAGCGCTCGGGGTGGAGGGGCGGTGGAAGGGGAGGGAGGGGGTTACTGAACTGGCTCCAGTCCCTGGAAAGCGTTTTGACTGCCCCGTCCCGACTGCGCTCGGGCCCTTTGGCCTCCAGGGGGCATTTTTCTCTAATTAAACCCCGAGCGGTGAAAGGGTTAAGTCCCGCGTTTGGCACGGATCGCGTGTCAGGCGACGGCGCGGCTCTCTGCAGCCTAGCCGTGCTCCTTAAGCCCCCGGCCCCAAGCTGCCGCTCGCGTTTCATAATTACACTTCTTTTTCTTTTTTTTTTTGACAAGTAGCACAGCTTGAGTTGCCATGTTTCAGACAGCGACCCAGACCTCCCTCTCCTCCCCTCTCCTCGCGCGCAAATGGCGGCTCTCTCATCTCCCCGCGCCTCCTCTGACCCCTCTGCCCAGTGCCCTCCTCTTTATTGCGTCTATTATTGCTTTCTTCCTCCAGTTCTCCTCCCTTTATTCCTTCTTGGCGTCCTTTCTTTGTATTACAAACCATTTTTTCTCTCCACTCCCGGCGGCCACTTCTTTAATTACTTTCCTTTTATATTCTCAATTTTTTTCATCACTTTCCCTTGTTCCCTTTCCAGACCATCCGTTTTCCATTCCATCTCTTTCTGCATCTTCCATCTCTTTATGCTCCCTTTCTTTGTTCTCTCTCTTTTCCTCCGTTTAGCTCTTCTCCATCCTTCTTTCTCGCTTCGTATGTCCGTCTTCCACTCTGTTCGCTCTCTTCTACTCCTCTGCTTCCTACTCCCTCCATCCCTAACCTCCTCTATTTCTCTCTCTCCGCCCCTTCCTCTGTCTGCGTGTGAATATTCCCCCCCTCTCTCTTCCCGTGCTGCTGACACTGCTGTTTGTGGAGGGGAATGCGACTCCCACCCAGTGCTCAGCACTGCACAGGCAGAATGAACCTTTCAGCCATGGCCCACTCTGCTTTAATGTCCCTGGTCCTGCTTGGACAAGACCACTCAGCTGCTAGCAACCCACCGAGCAAGTGACATCCAGAGGCGTCACGAGGGAAGAGCAGACCAAGTCAAAATGGGGTTGTTGTTCTTGGCCCTCCTGTCAACATCCAGTGGACATCCACATTAGATAGTGTGTGTGCCAATCTTGATAGAGACCACAAAAGCATTGTTAAATGTATAAACAACGTCTTCTAACTCACCCTAAATCGCAGTAAAGAGTGAGGTGTTTGGAGGTAAGGAGGCGGCGTCCAGGTGAGACGTCCTATAAACATTCACTCCCGCTATTCAGGAAACGTCAGCACGATCACGTTCCACGTACCTCGACCGGGCGTGACTTTGCTCAGGGAGAGCGGCCTAACATCTAGAGGTCACGTGACGGCACCGTCCATAACCTACATCTAGCCCCGCAATCTGAGGAGAGAGAAGATCTGCCGTAAGATGTTAATGGTAAATGGTAAATGGACTGCATTTATATAGCGCTTTTATCCAAAGCGCTTTACAATTGATGCCTCTCATTCGCCAGAGCAGTTAGGGGTTAGGTGTCTTGCCCAAGGACACTTCGACACACCCAGGGCGGGGTTTGAACCGGCAACCCTACGACTGCCAGACAATCGGTCTTACCTCCTGAGCTAGTCCGAGGAGAGAGAAGATCTGCCGTAAGACCTTAGTCTGAGGAGAGAGAAGATCTGCCCTAAGATCTTAGTCTGAGGAGAGAGGAGATCTTCTGTAAGACCATAGTCTGAGGAGAGAGGAGATCTTCTGTAAGACCATAGTCTGAGGAGAGAGAAGATCTGCCCTAATATCTTAGTCTGAGGAGAGAGGAGATCTTCTGTAAGACCTTAGTGTGAGGAGAGAGAAGATCTGCCGTAAGATCTTAGTCTGAGGAGAGAGAAAATCGACCCTAAGACCTTAGTCTGAGGACGTCTGCGGTTCGACCCAAGCGGTGAGTCATCGACACCTCAGAAAACCCATACGGAAGTGAGACGGGGCTGAAGATGAGAGGATCCGCTGACGGGCCGCCTGGCTCATCTCGGCACGGCGGGAGCTGCATTAGCGCATGACCGCACACGGGCGCCTGCGGCCGCCATGCCGGTTAGAGGCGGGTAATTGGAAAAGTGTTGGATATTCTTTGATAATCAAATGTTCTGCGGCAAAAATGAATTCTGTATGAAGTCTGCTCGTAAAACCCCCCCCCATCCCCATCCCCATCCCCCTCCCCCACCCCACCCCGTCCACAAGAGTATTCAGCTTATAAATTAAAAGGGATACTCTCCAGCCAATTCATAATTCATAAACATATATGCCAGCAACGGCCAACTGAAGTGCCATCTACGCACTATGTGTATTTGGAGGTTAATCAACGTCAGCCGTTGAGAGGACAACCCCTTCCATGATTTATCATGGGAAAACCGCAAGCTTCAGTGAGGCTGTAGCTTTGAACAGTGCTGTCAAAACACGGCACAATTATTTTACGTACCATTTGGATAATTTAAGAGACAACCAGAAAAAGATGGGAAAGCACTACAGCTCTGACATGATTCCGCTCCTCTCCCAGAACACCTTCTAAGTGGTGCATTTTCTGTGTCGGGGGGTGGGGGGTGGGGGGGGGGACGTCATTTTTTTAACCGTCAGCTGTTTTTTGTCGTCTGTCTTCTAAAGACGAGTCCCTCCTTTCCGGTTCACGTCTTTCGCTGTATGAGAAGGGAGTGAGAGAGAGAGAGGAGACTCCCTTCCCTGGCATTCCCACATCCACATGCCACAGTCACTCTGAACAGCTTCTGGAGAACAACGGAGACAAAAAGTCATCTCTGAACACTGCGGCAGCGCAACAGGTAAGCCCAACGCTCTCTGTGTCTCCTCTCTCTCTCTCTCTCTGTCTCTCACTCTCTCTCTCTCTCTCTCTCTCTCTCTGTCTCTCACTCTCTCTCTCTCTCTCTCTCTCTCTCTCTCTCTCTGTCTCTCTCTCTCTCATGCAAATCCTTCAGCTTATTCAAAGTGTTCTTAGGAGAGACACGCTCATATGCCAGACACTTATGCACACGGCTGTGGATGAGATGACACTTAAAGAGATTAGAGAGGAACCCTCTCTGTTTAATTTAACTTTAGGGAGAGAGAGCCGGGGTTAACCTGCTCAAAGTTAGCAGTGGGGGGGAGGGGGGGGGGGTTTGTGTCACCTGAAAATGAAAACTCTGTGCCCTCGCGACACAGAGAAAGCTTTTCTCATCATCTCAAATCCTCTCTCATATGTCTTCCAGAACACAATTTTTTATGAATGGTCTATTAAAATTATATATGATAAATAGCTCAGAATTGAAGTCAATGGAGTCTTCTAATCGTCCAGAGGAAAGGATACCTAACATAACATAACATAACATAACATAACATAACATAACATAATGACAAGGACAGGCCATTCAGCCCAACAATGCTTATCATTTTCCTAATTAAATTGTACCCAGCGCTCAGATTACCCACAAGCTAGATAGTATTTAACACCATTAGAGCCTGGTATTGAAAACCCCAAGTTTTTGCCTCTTCTACTAAATTACCTGGCAAGCTATTCCACACATTGGCTACTCTCTGTGTGAAAAAAAAAACGTCCTAAAATAAAAGCAAATCCATCCACCCGACTTGTTTCACCTCTGTAGGACTGTCCTGTTTGTGTGGTTTGTGTTTTGTCCTCCCTTCCTGACGGGTAGCCCTGCGGAACAGGAAACGCGCCCGGGCTGTGGGAGCTGCGTGGGTCCAGTGTGGACGCGCAGGGAAGCTTTCACAAACACGTTTTTATTTTGTTTTTTCCCTCGCATCGGTTCACGGGAGGTTTCAGCTTTCTCTCGGGCACAGGCTGGAAATGAAAAGGCCTGACTGATTACTTCGGGTCTTCGTGTTGTGTTTTTTGTTTGCGTTTGGGCCGGGGAACCGAGAGGAGGGGGGAAAAAAGCAAACATCTGGACTCAAATTGCCGGATTCTTCTGCGCAACGGCAATCAGGCAATAATGTTCAAAGAGCAATTTTCCAGTTTTGCATAACTGACGATCCGGGTTTATTTTAAACTCGGAGGATGACGTGATCAACAAGTTCTGATTGAAGCCGAACGCGTAAACTTCAGATCTTTTCTCTGGGGCGCTCAGCAAAAAATAGCAAAGACCTGATTGAGCCCTCAGGCCATCGCTGAGGCTGAAGTGTGCGAGAAACATTAATATGTGGAATCACGTCCGCACTGCATGAACTTAAAGAATCACATCCAGCGCCTTCCCGGTCCAGCTGAGTTAACTGATTGCAAAGCGAAGTTAAGGTCAAGTCTGTGGAGCCATCCAAAGATGTAGAGAGAGATTCTATTAAAATTCCCTCACTGCGGTAATGGTGAATGATTTTTGTGGGGGGGGGGGGGGGGGGTACGACTGGGAATCACGTAAGAAAAATATCAAATATCAGATAAAATGCTGTAAAATGCATTTGTGGATGGCTCTTATGGAACTGAAACAAACCCAGAACATAGAATTTTTATAAATGTAGTTTCCCAACTTCACTTATTTATTATAGGCTCAGCAGAACAAGCAATGTTTAAACTCACATTGCAGGCAGAGATAACGAAAGGTGTGCCAAAAATCGAAAAGAATTAAATAATAGCACTGTTTTTCCCTTGCTGTAGTACACTACATTCACACTTGATATGTGTGCCTGTATGGGTTTTTATATTCCAATGCGCGTTCAAGCACAGTATTACCATGTCATTGTTTGTACATAGCTATGTTTGGGTTATCTGTGTGACACACGTGACACATCTGTGTGTGTGTGTGTGACGTCTCAGAGTGTGTCCGTCTCTGTCCGTCTGTGCTTGTATATTTGGGTTATCTGTGTGACACGTGACACATCTGTGTGTGTCGCTGGTGTGTGTGACGTCTCAGCGTGTGTGTGTCGCTGGTGTGTGTGACGTCTCAGCGTGTGTGTGTCGCTGGTGTGTGTGATGTCTCAGCGTGTGTGTGTCGCTGGTGTGTGTGATGTCTCAGCGTGTGTGTGTCGCTGGTGTGTGTGACGTCTCAGCGTGTGTGTGTCGCTGGTGTGTGTGATGTCTCAGCGTGTGTGTCGCTGGTGTGTGTGATGTCTCAGCGTGTGTGTGTCGCTGGTGTGTGTGACGTCTCAGCGTGTGTGTGTCGCTGGTGTGTGTGATGTCTCAGCGTGTGTGTGTCGCTGGTGTGTGTGATGTCTCAGCGTGTGTGTGTCGCTGGTGTGTCTGATGTCTCAGCTTGTGTGTGTCGCTGGTGTGTGTGACGTCTCAGCTTGTGTGTGTCGCTGGTGTGTGTGACGTCTCAGCGTGTGTGTGTCGCTGGTGTGTGTGACGTCTCAGCGTGTGTGTGTCGTTGGTGTGTGTGACGTCTCAGCGTGTGTGTGTCGTTGGTGTGTGTGACGTCTCAGCGTGTGTGTGTCGCTGGTGTGTGTGACGTCTCAGCGTGTGTGTGTCGCTGGTGTGTGTGACGTCTCAGCGTGTGTGTGTCGCTGGTGTGTGTGATGTCTCAGCGTGTGTGTGTCGCTTGTGTGTTTGCGTCTAATGGAGGGGGTGCGGTGGAGGCGGCGGCTTTGGCGCCCCAACGGCAAAAAACAAGAAACCGAAAGTAAAAACAAATTAACGCTTCAGCTCCAAGGCCGCAATATTTTTCCAGCGATTAGGGAGCGCTTTTGGCTTTAGGGAGCGTGTTCGGCTTTAGGGAGTGTGTTTGGCTCTGGTCCTTCCAGAGGAGGAGGTCAGGAAGGCGCCGCTCCTCTTATTAAGATGCCGGAAAAAGCGCTGAGTCATCTCGCCGGTGGAAATCCCCTCTCCCACGCTCCCAGCCGACCACGCTCCCAACCGGCCACTCGCCCAACTGACCACGCTCCCAACCGACCACTCGCCCAGCCAACCACTCACCCAGCCAACCACGCTCCCAACCGACCACGCTCCCAACCAACCACTATCCCAACCGACCACCCGCCCAGCCAACCACTCACCCAGCCAACCACGCTCCCAACCGACCACTCGCCCAGCCAACCACTCACCCAGCCAACCACTCTCCCAACCGACCACTCTCCCAACCGACCACGCTCCCAACCGACCACTCTCCCAACCGACCACGCTCCCAACCGACCACTCTCCCAACCGACCACGCTCCCAACCGGCCACTCGCCCAACTGACCACGCTCCCAACCGACCACTCTCCCAGCCAACCACTATCCCAACCGTCCACGCTCCCAACCAACCATGCTCCCAACCAACCACTTACCCAGCCGACCACTCACCCAGCCAACCACGCCCCCAACCGACCACGCTCCCAACCAACCACTATCCCAACCGACCACCCGCCCAGCCAACCACTCACCCAGCCAACCACGCTCCCAACCGACCACTCGCCCAGCCAACCACTCACCCAGCCAACCACTCTCCCAACCGACCACTCTCCCAACCGACCACGCTCCCAACCGACCACTCTCCCAACCGACCACGCTCCCAACCGACCACTCTCCCAACCGACCACGCTCCCAACCGGCCACTCGCCCAACTGACCACGCTCCCAACCGACCACTCTCCCAGCCAACCACTATCCCAACCGTCCACGCTCCCAACCAACCATGCTCCCAACCAACCACTTACCCAGCCGACCACTCACCCAGCCAACCACGCCCCCAACCGACCACTTACCCAGCCGACCACTCACCCAGCCAACCACGCCCCCAACCGACCACGCCCCCAACCGACCACGCTCCCAACCGACCATTCTCCCAACCGACCACGCTCCCAACAGACCACTCACCCAACCGACCACGCTCCCAGCCGACCACTCACCCAACCGACCACACTCCCAGCCGACCACTCACCCAACCGACCACGCTCCCAACCGACCACTCACCCAACCGACCACGCTCCCAACCGACCACTCACCCAACCGACCACGCTCCCAACCGACCACTCACCCAACCGACCACGCTCCCAACCGACCACGCTCCCAACCGACCACTCGCCCAGCCGACCACTCGCCCAACCGACCACGCTCCCAACCGACCACTCACCCAACCGACCACGCTCCCAACCGACCACTCACCCAACCGACCACGCTCCCAACCGACCACTCGCCCAGCCGACCACTCGCCCAACAGACCACTATCCCAACCGACCACGATATATAATATGTAGAGAGCCTGAGAGTATATAATATGTAGAGACAGTGACTCCAATAGAAACCTATGGAGAGCACATCAGAACCAGGAAGTACAGTTTGTTCGCTCAACGGACATGCTCAGTTGTGTCCATGGCCATGTGCCTACATCACAGGTACAACGAGGATAGTGCAGACATTGGCTATAATAAATAATAAATGAAAAATGTATATCTTTGTCTCTGTGGTAGGAAAAAAAATTTATCTCAGAAAAATAATAAGTCATTTTTCTTCCTAATATAATGCACAGAGTTAACCTCAATATTTGAGTGGGAATATTTTATTTTTGCTGTGAAAAATGAATGAAGCCCAACAGGGAAACTTGGTTTTTGAGCGTAAATCATAGATATCAGCAGGGGGCGACATTACTTCCAGTGCCGAGGTTGAGAACCGAAAGCTGGCCCCTTGGCCCCATCTCAGGTGCGAAGTATGCATGGAAGACACGGAACTTCTCTGGGGGAAGCGATAAAGGATGATCTGATGATCTTCTGACACAGTTTCTAATTCCGTAGAGATGATCTGAAAAATTGTCACTGGTACCATGATGCAGAGTATGTTTCACCCTGGGTAAAAAGGACTACGTGTCTACATGGACTGGGGGATTTCATTTCTTATCAAAGACTGTTGAACTGAAACTAATCAACTGAAGAAAAATGCTTGCGAGAGTTGTTGCATTTCATTTATTCAATTTATTTAGCAGAACAACTGTTTGGTTTTCAATTACGTGAATTGCTATTGTTGGTTCCACTGTGGTAATTGACTTGGAAACATCCCAGATTTCCACTTGTCAATTCTGTTTTCTAAGCTCCACACTGTCATCTGTCTGTGTATCAAATAATGTCCATCTGCATTGTGATTGGTTGTTTCAGCAGCGCCAGCGCGTGATTGGTCAACTTTATCACTGGAGCTGGTCTACAAGATGGTCCTGATGTCAGCACAGCAAACTTCTTGCCGATGGCTCCTCTTTGTCCCTCTGCTTCTGGGTAATATGCGGTCGACAATGCTGCTATTATGCAGGCAATATGCCTTCAACCACAATAGAGTATTTTAATTCGGCTTCCTTGGTTCCACTGGTACATCCCATCGTTTAGCTCAACACATTTCTCAAACTTCCTTCTGGTGGGTCATCAATGGGCTATTGACGTGGGATCAAGCTGAGGAATCAAGGTTGCTTAGCCCTGTATTATCTCAGCCTTACTACTTACTATTGACATGTTCCTGGTAACAAACAGCATAGTCCTACTGAAAAAAAAGCAGATTTTTTTCAAGGTGAGACTAGCGTTTCTGCTTTGTTTAAAGCATTCTTTGCGCACATTGTGTTTATGGCGCCACAGTAAGAACTCTGTTCCGTGGAGGCCAGAGGCTGCCGTGATTCAATTTTCCATCAGGCACAATTCGGAGGTACAATTGAGCCCTTTTTTTCCCCCTGAAGGCCATTTTGGTTGCTTCGCAAGATTCCATGTTCACTTTACAAATGAAGCAACGATAACTATGCCGACCTTGAACCGAGGAGGCAGTCCAGCTGTCGCCAATTCTAGAAGAGCGTAGAAAAGCGACAGGCATTAATAGAGGCATGACCTAGTGTGGGAACTCAGCATGTGTTTAAGTGTGAAGGGTCATCATTAGAGATGATGTTGCTGTGATCCACTACTCACAGCTATTCACTAAAGAAGGGACTGCATTAGTGGGACACTGGGGCGAAGCTGACGGACATCGCCTTGATGGACAGGAGCAAATGGGAGAGCTTAATTATAAAGTCTCCGATCACATCCGATCATTTTTTTTATGCCTCTATTGGTTTATTATTATTTTTTAAAGTTGCTCCTCTGCACATCCCCACAGAGGTGGGTCTTCATTCTTAGTAATTACTTTATCGATTCATTTTGCCGGAGCTGAATTGGTCCAATTTTCCCCATTAATAAAACACACTTGTAATTATTGATGCGGGGAGACTCCTGCCTTGCTGGAGCCAGATGAAGCACAGGCAGCCTCTGGTCCGCGGTGCGTTTCTCTGTGGTCCATGATGCGGTCCACGATGTGCCCCTCTGCGGTCCACGATGTGTTATATTACATTACATTTATTTGGCAGACGCTTTTATCCAAAGCGACGTACAAAAGTGCAACTAAAAAATACAGGTTCAATAAAATACAATACTTATTTTGTACAGCTATTTCTAGCCAAGAACACAGTTTAGTTCACACAATGAACACTATTCTGACCTAACCTCTGCAAAGCCAACTAGGCAGAAGAACAAGCTACAATATTAGGACAAATACAAATTACCAAAAAGTGCTGGGATGGGGGAACATGTAACGAGTGTCATGAAAGGGGTGGGGGGCGGGCATGGATTTAGAGTGAAATATATAGAGTGGTGGTAGTTAGTCCAGGTATAGTCTGAGGAGATGAGTCTTCAGGCCGCGGCGGAAGATGGGTAGTGGGGGAGAGGTTCGAAGAGGGACAGGGAGTTTGTTTCATCACTGGGGTGTTCCTCTGTGCTCGCCACCTCCAGGGGCTTCACACAGCCCGTCCCGAACTAATCGGGCGGGCTGGACACTGACCACGCCTGGTCTCTATGAACCCCAAGCCACACCTTGAGTCTGGTTCCTCCCAGGGTTTCTTCCTGTTTGCCGCCTAGGGAGTTTTTTTTTCTTTCTTACCAATGTTGCCTTTGCCTTGCTTTGTGTTGCTTTGTGAGGGTTTTAGGCTAGGGTATCACACTGTGAATCATACTGTGACACATTCTTTGTTAAATGCCCTGTTCCAGGGCTGCCCAACCCCGTTCCTGGAGATCTGCCGTCCTGCACGTTTTCATTTCGACCCTAACTTGGCACATCCGATTCGGCAAATTATCAGTTTAACGAGATCTCTAGCTGCTGAATGAGGGTTGGGGGTGAAAACCTACAGGACGGTGGATCAGGGTTGGGCAGCCCTGCCCTAAATGGATAAGAGTGAAATTAAAATGAACCCCCCCTCCCCCTCTCCCCCCCCCCCTCCACCAGGTGTGGTGCAGTCCCAGCAGACCTTCAGGACCCAGCCCAAAAACGTGACGGTGAAGGCGGGCGGGACGGCGGTCCTGCGCTGCGAGGTGTTGCGCCCCTCGGGCGTGGTCCAGTGGGCGAAGGACGGCCTCCTCCTGGGACCCCAGCGCAGCCTGCCCGGCTTCCCCCGCTACTCCATGATTGGGGAAGAGAGGAGAGGTGCGTTTGACCTGGCGTGCGGGCCTGTGTGGGGTACCCCTCCAGTGTGGGGCTGGTGCGTTTGACCTGGCATGCGGGGGGGTTGTGGGGTACCCCTCCAGTGTGGGGCTGGTGCGTTTGACCTGGCGTGCGGGGGGGTTGTGGGGTACCCCTCCAGTGTGGGGCTGGTGCGTTTGGCCTGGCGTGCCGGGCCTGTGTGCGGTACCCCTCCAGTGTGGGGCTGGTGTGAGCGGTGCTGCTCTGCGCGATACGCCCGCCCGTTTTTCGGGAATGAGTCATTTTCCTAAGCTATTCAAGTAAACCCGTGGGCCTGAAGGGGCCG
Source organism: Anguilla pacifica (assembly GCA_039654925.1). NCBI lineage: Eukaryota > Metazoa > Chordata > Actinopteri > Anguilliformes > Anguillidae > Anguilla > Anguilla pacifica. Next base: position 90,567,818 of record CM077284.1, on the reverse strand, counting down.
GGGCGGTTCCAGCGGGACCCACGGGAGACGGGAAGGCGGTCGAACGTGGAGAGAGGGCGTGTCAGCGCGCCCTCTGAGAATCTGACCGTCCTCTGAGCTGGAGCGCGGCCTACCGCTGCTATAATTGAGGGCTGTTTGCAGATGGTGAAATAAAATTGTCTAGGACTCTCTGGCTCCTTCCTCCTCTTAGACAGTTGACCCCGTTTGATCAAGGTGGCAGGTCTTAATTAGGACAACTTCAGAGAGCTTTTCTTGCAGGAGTGCAAGGTGTTTTGCAGACTCCTCCACACTGTATCAGAGATAAATCGTGCAAATTGAGCAAAGTCCTCCTGTAGCCCCGCCTTCCGACTGGTCGGGATGGTCCAATCAGTGAACGGCTAGTCCCAGAATAGCACTGATGGAAGCCAACTGGAAGTCATGGTGAAGTGAAGAGCCATCCAAGCGCATGTTCCATGGCTGTGTACGCGTCTCGGGCCAAATTCATAACCCATAATGCATAAACCCCCAGGGCGTGTTTCGCCAAGCTCGTCTCTGGCTGTTTCTGTGATATTAGCGGGCTCTGACTCACTTCAGATCTCAACTGTCACTTCTCTCCCCGTCGACTCCAGGGCAGTACCATCTCAGGATCGAGAAGGCGGCCCTGGAAGACGACTCCTCCTACGAGTGCCAAGTGGGCCGGTCCGAGAGCAGCGGGGCGCTCATCTCCCAAGTCGCAGTCCTCACTGTGCTGAGTGGGTTAAACCATTATCTCAGTCTCTCGGGGGGGGGGGGGGGGGCGGGGGGGGGGAGTTTCACAGGGTCATAATTAAAATCTACAAAAGCATTTTAGCAGTTTGTCAACAGGGGAAACTCAGGGCAACCCAAGTACAGAGGAACGCTTCCGCTCCTATCTGTATTGCGCAGGGCCACTGTACATGTTAAATAGTGTGTTAATGTACTGCATGCGTATGATGTATAACGATAATTATCGGGAATGAAACCCCACGGGAAACTCTAATACTGACTTTGAGGTCGGAGGATGTTCAATTAAACACAAGGAGCCCCAGGGTTTCCAGTCAAAGAAATCTAAGGGAGAAAAAAAGAAAACATTAATTACTTCCAGACTATTCTATCAAAATCAACAGCGCAGAGAACAAGAGTGAATACTTCAAAGGGCCTTTCAGGAAGCTCTATGCACCTTGGATTGCAGTACTTCATTGTTTGTAGAAGCTGTGGAGACAAGCTTCCTTTGTGTTCCTGAAACATGATTACCTGTGTCTCTAACACCATCGAGCGTGATGACGCTGGAAATCATCTTCAACAAAAAGCGAGAAGTGTGCCATTGTCATGTTAGCTCCCTGGGTCTGCTGCTACCTACCATTGTTTTGAACACATCTTCTCAGCCAGGAAGGGTGGGTGTGTGTGTGTGTGCTTGTGTGTGTGTGCGTGTGTGTGTTTGTATGTGTGTGCGTGCATGTGTGTGTATGTGAGTGTGCATGTGTGTGTGCGTGTGTGCATGCATGTGTGTACGTGAGTGTGCATGTGTGTGTGTGCGTGCCTGTGCGTGCCTGTACGTGCGTGTACTTGTGTGTGTGTATGCGTGTATGCATGTGTGTGTACGTGAATGTGCATGCGTGTGCGTGCGTGCATGTGCGTGTACGTGTGTGTGCATGTGTGTTTGCGTCCATGCATGTGTGTGTACGTGTGTGTGCATGTGTGCGTGTGTGTACGTGTGTGTACGTGTGTGTGCATGTGTGCGTGTGTGTACGTGAATGTGCATGTGTGTGTATGCATGCGTGTGCGTGCGTGCATGTGTGTGTGTGTGCGTGTGCGTGTGTGTGTGTGTGTGTGTGCGTGTGCGTGTGTGTGTGTGTGTGTGTGTGTGTGCGTGTGCGTGTGTGTGTGTGTGTGTGTGCGTGTGCGTGTGTGTGTGTGTGTGTGTGTGCGTGTGCGTGTGTGTGTGTGTGTGTGTGCGTGTGCGTGTGTGTGTGTGTGTGTGTGTGTGTGTGTGCGTGTGTGTGTGTGTGTGTGTGTGTGTGTGCGTGTGCGTGTGTGTGTGTGTGTGTGTGCGTGTGCGTGTGTGTGTGTGTGTGTGTGTGCGTGTGCGTGTGTGCGTGTGTGTGTGTGTGTGTGTGTGTGTGTGTGTGTGTGTGTGTGTGTGTGTGTGCGTGTGCGTGTGTGCGTAAACATGGGCCGTTCTCCTGCTCCCATTGCAGAAGAGCATATTCAGGGATGTCGATGCTTCTGCTGCAAATAGAGACTTCTCTCTCAGCCCCCTGACTGTGCTGGGAGCTCCATCTGACCGGCTGATGGAGTGGCTGGGTCAGGATATATAGGCCTTGCATTGGCGAGAATGACAAGCGCACAGACGGAGGCTGCAGCAGGAATGTGTGTAATTGTATGTCTTCATACCATGCTGCCTGTTGTCATTCAATGAACGACAGCAAAATACCCCCCTTCTTTCTCTCGGTCTCCCCCTCTCTCTCTCTCTCTTTCTGTCTCTTTCTTTCCCCCATCTCTGTCTCTCTCTCGCTCTCTCTTTCTCTCTTTCTATATTTTTCTTTCCTCCATCTCTGTCTGTCTCCTTCCCCCCCTCCCTCCCTCTCTCTCTCTCTCTCTCTCCCAACCCCACTCTCTCGTTTCTCTCTGTATGCACAGGGAGCGGGGAGGTTCTTTAAGAACTCTTTTCTTCTCCGCTTGGTGCACTCGCTCTCTGTCCCCTTTTTCTTTTTGACAGTGGAGAAGTGTGTGTGTGTTTGGGGGAGAAGCGGGGGTGGGGGTGGGGGTGGGGGGGGGGTGTTGCTGTGGCGACACACTCTGGCTCCCTTTCTCCTCTCTGAGGGAGTATGGGAACAGAACAGGTTTTCCTGACATCTTAAGAGTGGAGCGAGGGAGGGAGGGAGGGAGGGAGGGCGGGATAGTGGGAGGTATGCAGAGGAAGCAATGGAGCCCCCCATCCTCCTCCCCCCCTCTCCCCCTCCCCAGAAACAGCCGCCCCGATTCCCGCACACCCATAGATCCTAAATACACCTGCTGCAGCAGCAGGGCTCAGTCCCACGTCCATCACTGGGGACAGTGAGGTGGCCCTGTAACCTAGGGACAGTGCAGCCCTGTCAATGCAGCACCAGATACTGAGCACAGAGGCCTGGGGGTTGGGGGGGGGGGGGGGAGATGGGGTTCCAATGATACCCCTCCCTCCTCTAACACACAATCCAAATCCAAATGCAGCTCTTCTCTGGTTTCTCAGATGGACTATGAGCTTCCTGGGAAATGCTCAGATGTTTGGATGGATGATGGTATGTTGCTTTTGGCCAGTTTAATATCACACACTCTCTTCCTATCTCTCAATCTCTGTCTCTCTCTCTTTCTCTCTGTTTCTCTACCTTTCTTTTTCTACCTCTCCCTTTCTCTTTCTCACTCTACCTCTCTCTCTCTCTCTCTCTCTATCGCTGTCTCTTTCTCACTCTCTTTACTCTCTCAGCCTCCCTCTTTCTCCCTCTGCTTCTGCTGTGCTTGCCTTGGCACTAACTTCCACCGGAGGCCTTCCGAGCAAAATCCATCCGATATAGCCACAGCCCCTCGGACGTTTTTAACATTGTTCTACAAATCCAGTGAAAGCAAAACAAATAAATAAAGGCAGTGAAACAAACGCTCCACCGCAGACATAAAATAAAAATGTAGCATGTGAGAAAGTCTCTTAATTGAATCCACCCAGCGCATCAATATGATGACCTGTTAATACGAGACACAGCGCCGGAGGTGGAGAGGGGAGGAGAGGGGAGGGGGGAGGGGGAGCAGATGTCAATAAGCCTCCACTGCAGGCCAACAAAGAGAGATTTTAAGACATTTCTATCAAGGAAGCATTACTTCTAGGTTTTTTTCTTCCTTTTTTTTTTTCTCCCAGGCCTGCAGTGGTTTGGAGGGGGATTATTGCAACGGCTAGATCAAGTGCAGGCTCCTAATCCATCACAATAACATCCTCACGGACACCCTTTCTGGGTGAATCCTGATCCCCCCGGCCCATTCCACCACTCGTCTCCATCTGGAGATTCCCATCGCACCGCCGAAATGCCAGGACACAGGGGAACCAACCCTGCGTACTGTATGTGTTTCCACATTTCTTCTCGCCCGGGACGACCTCTGTTTGGCGCGAGGCGCTCCTCACAGGCTCGAAGGCACAGGCCCATGCTCACAGACACGGCCGCAGATCACCCTGTCGCTTGAGGCCAGCAGTGAGACACAGCCTGGGATTTGAACCTGCAACCAAGTAACTGTAACATGCTGTGCCACAGTACAATTGCAGTTAATGCTTTGGGGTCCACTATATTTATGATGATGACGATTATGATGATGACGATGATGGTGATTATTATTATTACTGAGGATGGTGGTGGATATATTTCGGTAATTCTGGTAGGTTCGGGGTCAGGTTTCGTTTACGCATTAACAAAGCTGTGGTGAGGTTCATGTCTTTACCACTTACCAATATATTTACAAGGCGTAAGTGAAATTAGTTCCAAAGATGTATGTAATGAGCCTTAAGTTTCAAGCGAAAAAATTATTGCTCTAATTAGTCGCAAATGACATAATTTGCACAGATGGTCAATTATAGAAATGTTATGTTTGACTGTTATTTCACCTTGAAATTTTACAGAGGAGGATAAGGATAGTAGAGCCAGTATTAGTTATTGGGTAGTGGCTGCCTATTTCTACTCTGCAGTGGTGACCATGAGGCCCTTATCTGCTTTCAGGTCGTCTGAGATGTGCACCATCATTTCAGACGGTTGAATCCAAAGCATGTTGCTAATATCACCGAATATTGATAGGGAGGGAGGATGCACCCCCAAAAATACAGCGAGGTGCTGACTATCGAAGAGCAATCACGAAAAGAGAAAGATGGTTGTGCTAACAGCTCGAGACATGGAGTCTTCTTCAGGCCGTAGGGTGCAGAAGACTGTGTGTGTTGAAACTTCGTTTTATTTTTATTTATTATTTTTTGTAATAATTTTTGTGTCTGAATAACACCTGTGCTAACGTTGAGTATGCCGACAATGCACTGCATTGCATTGAGTTTTCCATTGATTTCAAGAAAGACGTGGTGCATCTAACATGGAAGGTAACGTGTTTAAGAGATATCCAGCGTAGCTATCTCAGGAGTTATCGTCGTTTTTTTGCGTGCGTTGGCGACGTCTGACAGTCAAACCTGAGATGCTGATAATAATCACAGCGGTCCTGTGGTTAGGTCGGAACGAGGGAGAAGACCGTTGACCGTTGCGCTTCAGATTTCTCCCTGTTAGAGGGCCCAGTGAGGGGGGGGGGGCGGGGCGGTGGAGGAGGGTTATGTAAAATATTTAGCCTTGTATAACATGCTTGAAAGACACCTGCGCCACTTCTTTGCTCTGCACAGAA
>CM077284.1:90552430-90559930 GCA_039654925.1 Anguilla pacifica | reverse complement strand
GCCTCAGCGCGAGGGCAGCTGCCAGTTCCGCAGGCTCAACATGGCAAGAGCGCCCCTTAGTGGCGGGAGGCGGGAGGACCCTGAGCCTGCGAGTCGAGGCTGGGCCTGGGGGAGCCGGGGTCCGGGCTGGAACGTAAATGAGCTTCTTAAAGCGTCGGCCGGATTATTTAAACGCACGGCACCCCCGGGCGCCGCAAAAACAGGCCTCGGCGTTCAGAGCCCTGACGCCCGCACTAAATTTCAGCAGGAAAGGGGGAGACAGAAGGCCGCGGCTCGCCCGGCGCGGGCCGGTCGCTAATCTTCCTGTTTTACGGTTCAGTCAATCCCGACAGCGGCGCGCGCCACCGGCCCGGGCGGAGGGGGCGGGCGCGCGCGGGGGGGGGGGGGGGGGGTGGGGGCAGCACGGCTCCTCCGTTCAATATGACGGCTTTTAATGAACAGTCACAGGGGTGTGTGTGTGTGTGTGTGGGGTGGGGGGGGGGGACGCGTTCCTGACACCGCTAAGCGACGCTTCTGCTCCTGTCACCTTCCTTCGAACAGTTCCGCCGTCCATGCCGGTGATCCAGGCCGAGACGCAGGAGCCCTGGGTGGCGGGGAAGGAGTACACGGTCACCTGCACCGCACCGGACGCCAAACCGGCCGCTGAGGTCACTCTGCTCAAGGGTACGTTTCTCCAGTGAGTTTTCAGGCACTGAGGTCTCCTCTTCAGGGGTACATTTCTCCAGTGAGCTTTCAGGCACTGAGGTCTCTCTCTTCAGGGGTACGTTTCTCCAGTGAGTTTTCAGGCACTGAGGTCTCTCTCTTCAGGGGTACGTTTCTCCAGTGAGTTTTCAGGCACTGAGGTCTCTCTCTTCAGGGGTACGTTTCTCCAGTGAGCTTTCAGGCACTGAGGTCTCTCTCTTCAGGGGTACGTTTCTCCAGTGAGCTTTCAGGCACTGAGGTCTCTCTCTTCAGGGGTACGTTTCTCCAGTGAGCTTTCAGGCACTGAGGTCTCTCTCTTCAGGGGTACGTTTCTCCAGTGAGCTTTCAGGCACTGAGGTCTCTCTCTTCAGGGGTATGTTTCTCCAGTGAGCTTTCAGGCACTGAGGTCTCTCTCTTCAGGGGTACGTTTCTCCAGTGAGCTTTCAGGCGCTGAGGTCGCTCTCTTCAGGGGTACATTTCTCCAGTGAGCTTTCAGGCACTGAGGTCTCTCTGTTCAGGGGTATGTTTCTCCAGCGAGCTTTCAGGCGCTGAGGTCTCTCTGTTCAGGGGTATGTTTCTCCAGCGAGCTTTCAGGCGCTGAGGTCTCTATCTTCAGGGGTACGTTTCTCCAGCGAGCTTTCAGGCGCTGAGGTCTCTATCTTCAGGGGTACGTTTCTCCAGTGAGCTTGTGCTCTTTCAGTCACCGTGAAACTCGCATGTTGCCCAAACCGGGAGAGATGCATGCTGGGACAGAGAATAAGGAAGAGGTTCTGAGCTCCCGCGTCGCGGTGCATGCGTACAGACGCAGGATGAAAGGCGCTAGCAGCGTCTCATGCCCGCGTCGCGGTGCATGCGTACAGACGCAGGATGAAAGGCGCTAACAGCGTTTCATGCCCGCGTCGCGGTGCCCCACATACGCAGGTTACCCCGTGGGTGGGGTGCATTTAAAATTGATGGCAGTCTGTGGTCCCACACGCTGCTGGGCTTCCGCGCGCGGCGTGCTAAGCGCTCCGATCTCCATCGACCCGCTCGCTGCACTGATGTGTGGAGCACCCCTCAGATCTGAGCCACTGAACATCCTGTTAGAGGTGGTTTGCCTCGGCTCTGTTCTTGGGCTGAGCCGGAGATTTCGACTGTTCCTGTTTCTGTGTGATCTGTTAGATCACTGGTTTCACCCTCTTCCTCTCTTCCTCTCTTCCTTTTGCTCCTCTCTCCCTCGTTGCTTCCTGCACACCCCCCCCCTCGCCCTCCCTTTCTTATTTCTTCCCGACCTCTGTGTGCTTCGTTCCTTTCTCTCACCAAACCCCCCTCTCTTTCTTCCTCGCTCTCTTTTCTTCACCCTCTCACTCTTTCCTCCGCAATTCTCCCATCCCATCTCTCCTTTCTCTCACTGTCTCCCCCTCTCCCTCCCTCATCCCCTTCTTTTCTTTATCTCTTTCTCTTACTCTCTCCATCCTTTTGCATCCACCCTCCCTCCTTATCCCTGTCTCCCCCTTTCCCCTCTTCCCCTTCCTCTGTCTCTCACTCTGTCACTCCCCCCTCCCCCTCTCTCTCACTCTGTCACTATCTCTCTCACTCTGTCACTCCCCCCTCCCCCTCTCTCTCTATCTGCAGATGGAGTGGAGCTGACCAATGCTGACTCTGTCACCATGTCTGGATCAGTGGAAAAGCTCGAGAACACTGAGGCCGTGGTGAGGTGTGTATGCGCTTGTGTGCGTGTGTGTGTGTGTGCGTGTGTGCTTGTGTGCGTGTGTGTGTGTGCTTGTGTGTGTGTGTGCGTGTGTGTGTGTGCTTGTGTGTGTGTGTATGCGCTTGTGTGCCTGTGTGTGTGTATGCATTTGTGTGAGTGTGTGTGTGTGCGTGTGTGTGTGTGTGTATGCGCTTGTGCGTACGTGTGTGTGTGTGTGTGTGTGCGTGCGTGTATGCGCTTGTGCATACGCGTGTGTATGTGTGTGCGTGCGTGTATGCGCTTGTGCGTACGCGTGTGTGTGTGTGTGTGCGTTTATGTGCTTGTGTGTACGCGTGTGTGTGTGTGTGTGTGTGTTTGTGTGTGTGTGTATGCATTTGTGTGAGTGTGTGTGTGTGCGTGTGTGTGTGCGTGTATGTGCTTGTGTGTATGCGCGTGTGTGTGTACGCATGTGCGTGTGTGCCTGTGTGTGTGTGTGTGTGTATGCATTTGTGTGAGTGTGTGTGTGTGCGTGCGTGTATGCGCTTGTGCGTACGCGTGTGTATGTGTGTGTGTGTGTGCGTTTATGTGCTTGTGTGTACGCGTGTGTGTGTGTGTGTGTGTGTTTGTGTGTGTGTGTATGCATTTGTGTGAGTGTGTGTGTGCGTGCGTGCGTGTGAGTGTGTGTGTGTGTATGCATTTGTGTGAGTGTGTGTGTGTGTGTGTGCGCGTGTGTGTGTGCGTTTATGTGCTTGTGTGTACGCGTGTGTGTGTGTGTGTGTGTGTGCGTGTGTGTGTGTGTACGCGTGTGTGTGTGTGTGTGTGTGTGTGTGCGTGTATGTGCTTGTGTGTGTGAGTGTGTGTGTGTGTGTGTGTGCGCGTGTGTGTGTGTGTGTGCGTGTATGTGCTTGTGTGTGTGTGAGTGTGTGTGTGTGTGTGTGTGTGTGTATGTGCTTGTGTGTGTGTGTGAGTGTGTGTGTGTACGTACGTGTGTGTGCGTGTGAGTGTGTGTGTGTGTGTGCGTGTGTGTGCGTGTGAGTGTGTGTGTGAGTGTGTGTGTGTGAGTGTGTGTGTGTGCGTACGTGTGAGTGTGTGTGTGTGTGTGTGTGCGCGTGTGTGTGTGCGTGTGTGTGCTTGTGTGTGCGCGTGTGTGTGTGTGTGTGTGTGTGTGCGTGTGTGTGAGTGTGTGTGCGCGTGTGTGTGTGTGTGTGTGTGTGTATGCATTTGTGTGAGTGTGTGTACGCGTGTGCGTGTGTGTGTGTGTACGCGTGTGTGTGTGTGTGTGTGTGTGTGTGTGTGTTTGTCGGCGGGTGTAATAGGCAGCATCTCAGCTGTGTAATGCACCCCAGCTCAAGCCGCTGCTGCACATGGAACCAAACCAACGATTCGAGTGCCCCAGTCTGTAAACACTGAGCCTAATTGCTGCTATCGGATGTCTCCAATAAGTGGAGTACATGTTTAGCACCCTCGACAGGCTGCAGCTTCCCCCTTCCCTGGCTGTCTCCTGATTGGCCGCCCCCCAGGAGTCATGTGACCGCCATTAAAAACGGCCGTAGATCTGTAACAGCCGTGCTAATCGAGAGCTCTGTCTGATTTGCATGGAGCTGTTCCGTCCCACGCTGGCGTCCGCAGAGCTACCCGAGCCCTGAAGCCCGACGTTAAAAGAGCGGCTCCTGCCACAGACGCTGAATTACATTAGAATTTCCCAGACAGATTCTGATTAGATTGAATCCTGGCTCCGGCGCATATTTGACCGTTGCCTTAAATGAAGCGAACCGTTCTATTATTCTTTTCATTCCGCTCCTATTGTGTTGCCCTATTGTGAGATCACAAATTACACTTGCGGAGATAGAGAAAATCCCTCTTAAAGACCGCGAGTGAAATTGTCTGCAGGTCGACATCCTTTTTTTTCTCGCGAACACCTTCTTTTCAGTCTTCCATTGTGTAACAGCCATATTCACTTGTAATGCTCCATCAGAGCATGTCAGACAGTCTACAGGAGATTTTCTCACCAAACTGTGAATGTCCCTGGTATCTAACAGCACCAGGCGTGACTGGTTAGAACACCCGTTTCTGGACCGAAGGGTTTTGGGTTTTAGTCCCCTGTGCAAGGAAAGTTATCGCCTTCAAACCCATTACACTACATTGCAGGCATGTGGCAGACGCTCTTGTCCAGAGCGACGTACAACAAAGTGTATAACCATAACCAGGAGCAAGTGTGTTGAAAACCCTAGAGAGAAGTACAGTTCCAAGTGCAGGGAAGGACCGCGTAGTTTAACTTGGACCCTGTAGGTTAATCTGACTAACACAACAAACCATTGCAAAAACAGCAGTACTGAACACACAAACGGCCTGCTCCATTAATTTGTGTGGATAAGGACATCTGTGAGCTCATTGAGTGGGTAGAATTATATGATTCTATGAGATGAGTTACTGATATACTCTTTGTTGGATGCTTTTTGTTCAAGTTTAAGCTCCTGAAATTACTTTTTTTTTTTAGATATAAAATGTCGTGACCTTTGAAAATAACAGCATCTGCAGATAAAACCCTCGTTCTCAAAAAGGATGTGTTAATATCCAACACACTTTTTGTGTTACCGCCTTTCTATTACTTTCAACACATTTTGTGACAGCTTCTTCTTTTGCCTTCCAGATATACAATTTATGTGTTGCAAAGGGAGACTTTTTTATCTCAGACTGCGCTGAAAGCAACACAGGATGTGTCGTCTAATTCTAAGCTTGTGATGTGATGTGGTGTCCGTCTGTCTGCTGTCTGTCTGTCTGCCTGTCTCTCTGCCTGCCTGTCTGTCTGTCTGTCTGCCTGTCTGTCTCTCTGCCTGTCTGTCTGTCTGTCTGTCTGTCTCTCTGCCTGTCTGTCTGTCTGCCTGTCTGTCTGTCTGTCTGTCTGTCTCTCTGTCTGTCTATCTGTCTATCTGTCTGTCTGCCTGTCTATCTGTCTGTCTGTCTCTCTGTCTGTCTGTCTGTCTGTCTCCCCTGCAGTTTTACCGCCCTGAGCTCGGACCACGGCCAGGAGCTGGTGTGTCGGGCGAAGAACCCCGCCCTGTCCCACGCCCTGGAGGCCAGACTCCAAATGAACGTGTACTGTAAGGGTCATTTTCCAAACCCCCCCCCCCCTTCCCCTCGCCCCCCCCCCCCCCCCTCCTCCCCTCGCCCCGCCCCCGCGTCCCCCCATCCCGCCGACCCAGTGCCGCTAAACCTTAATCTAGCAGAACCGCGGGTACTGTTACGGGCTCGGCTCATAAAGCCGTCCCGGGCGGGTCGAAGATGGGGCGGCGGCCGGCCTCGTTCGGGGGGGGGGGGGGGGGCAGTAAAAGCTGGTAATTTGTTACGCCCTCCTTGCGCCGCCCCTGCTAACTGATTGCAGCAATAACAGAGGCCAGGCCATCCTCATTTATTTCGCTGCGCATATTTTATCCGCTCGCTGTAATTTATTCGTATTCCGCGTTGTCTCACTGCCGTTTGGGCATCTGTTATTTCGCCTGGCGGACCCGGGCCAGCGTGCCGCGCCTCCCCCGGACTGCCTGGGGCTCGGAGGCGAGCCGCGCTCGCTCACGCCACGCGCGAGTTAAACGTCCGCAATTTATCGCCGCTGTTTTAACAAATAGAGCTATTTGTCTTGAAGCGGGGCACGATTCATTTAACCCCCACCCCCTCCCTCGCTCCCCCCCACCCCCCCACCCCACCCCCACCCCCACCCCGCTGCCGGCTCCTCCCCTGTGCTCAATTCCACCATCTTTTATTCGGATAGTCGTCGCGCTACGTGGACAGGTAGCCCGGAGCTGCACCTCTCCTTCTTCCTCTATCTCTCCCCCCTTCCCTCTGTCTCTCCTCCCTTCCCTCTATCTCTCCTCCCTTCTCTCTGTCGTCTCTCCCCCCTTCCCTCTGTCTCTCCTCCCTTCCCTCTATCTCTCCCACCTTCCCTCTATCTCTCCCCTCTTCCCTCTATCTCTCCCCCTCTTCCCTCTATCTCTCCCCCTCTTCCCTCTATCTCTCCCCCCTTCCCTCCATCCTCCCCAGCGTGCTGATCTCCCTCCTCCTCCTCCTCCTCCTCCTCTCCCGTCCCGCAGTCCCACCCCAGGCCCCCGAGATCCAGGGGCTGGACAGCGAGGAGGTGAAGGCCGGGACGATCCTCAGACTGGTGTGCTCGTCCCACGGAGGGAACCCCCTGGCCACCCTGCACTGGACCAAGGTCAGCGGCCCCACGTTTCCCGCCCGTTTGCTGCCCGGCGCCATGGCAACAGGGGCGGGGGCGGCGGCGATGGCTCCCTTCCTGGCGTTCGAGGGGCTGGGGGGGGGGGGCAGCGGGGTGGGGGGAGGCGGGGCGCGATGTCTCCCTCCCTGGTGTTCAACGGGGCTGGGGGAGGGGTGTGGGGGTTATGGGGGGTGGGGGGGGGGGGGGCAGGAGGGGGGGAGGCGGGGTGCGATGGGGGGGGGGGGGCGGGAGGGGGGGAGGCGGGGTGCGATGGGGGGGGGGGGGCGGGAGGGGGGGAGGCGGGGCGCGATGGGGGGGGGGGGGGTTAGCGCCGCACCACAGTGCCCTGTGACGTGCGCCAGGATTATACTCTCTCTTAGCATTTACCATCAAGATTAAAGCCGGGAGCGGATGGGAGAGGAGCTTTAATGCTCAGGGAGAAGATTTACGGCATTATTTCACATCCCGATAGTGGGGCTTTTTTCCTTCTTCCTTTTTTCTTTCTTTTGCTCTCTTGCTCTCGCTGTCTCTTGCTGCCTCTCTCTCTCTTTCTTCGCGCTCTCTCTTTCTGTCTCTTACTCTTACTCTCTCTGACGAGCAATTGTGAGGTCTTGATGCCATTAGGTAATTTCTTCCTTGCTGATGTCATCATTCCAATGGCTTTAAAAAAGTTACTTTCAAATTTCTTTCTCCCTTATTTTCTATTTCGCTCCTTCAATCTTTCTCTCACACTGTTCTCCCTCTCTATCTTTCTCTCCCTCTCCCTCCCTCTCTCACACTATTCTCCCTCTCCATCATTCTCTCCCTCTCCCTCTCCCTCCCCTTCCCACACTGCCTCTCCCGCTCCCTCTCTCCCTTCTCTCCAGAATAAGGAGGTGCTGTCCAGCAGCTGGGAGGTGGACACGGAGCGGAGGAGGTCCAGCAGCGTGCTGACGGTGGA
>CM077284.1:90524930-90544930 GCA_039654925.1 Anguilla pacifica | reverse complement strand
TCATCCCTGTACACACACTCATCCCTGCACATACTCATCCCTGCACACACTCATTCCTGTACACACTCATCCCTGCACACACTCATCCCTGTACACACGCTCGTCTCCCCCCCCCCCAGGGAAAATCCGTCTGTGACAACCAGAAGCCCGTCACGTCGCAGAAGGGCGTCACTCGGGATCTGGTGCTGGTCCTCCAGCCCAGCGACAACATGGCCACTTACCGCTGCGAAGCCACCAACCAGGCCAAGAAGGTGCTGTCTGCCCAGACCGTGCTGCACGTGCAATGTGAGTCAGAGCAAGCAGGGCGTTTCTGAAAAGTAAAGCCCAGGGTAAGGCTTTGGTTGGCCCGAAGGCGTCGTCAGTCCGGATGTGTTTCCCTGTTTCCTTCCCTTTCTTCCTTTCCTTGATTCCTTATGAAAACGACGCAGGGAAGCGAGGGAGCAGGGCCGGGGGGAGAGGCCAGTGACGGGAACGGGGATGTATGCCGGTGTGCGTCACAGTCGTGACAGTCGTAAACACTTCTGCATTTCCACCAGATCTCCCAAACCGCCGTCTGTTGTGGCGCAGTCACAGACATCAGTGAAACCGTGAAAAAGGTCTTCCCCATGCAGTCAGAGGGGTGCATCCTTCCCCAAAAGGAAGCAAACGAGGGCCCCTCCCTTCACTGGCCCCCCCTCAACAATTCAGACCAATTCAGACCAACCCTTTGAAGAGCAGGTTTTCTTTTGTAAGTCAGTGTTCTAGAATTCCATTGGCCACAGTTAGTCCAGTCTAGTAGTGGTGATTGTGACATCAGCGTTAGAATGTTCAGTTAAGTTAACATTCTAATCATGTGTTCATTGTCTTACACCTCAAAAAGGGTTAGTATGGTGGCTTGAGAGAGCCTTCCTGGTCACAAAGGCAGGGTGTACGGACATATTTACAAGTTTTTGGATGCACTGTCTTCCTCATAAGAGCTGTCTTAAAATCTGTGTGCTCCACACAGCCAACCAAGTACATTTCCTGGGTTTTCGCACGCATGTTGACCTCTCTGCAGTGCAGAAAATGTTTTTCACGGGGCTCTGATTGGCTATTCATATTTAAATGACAATAAACTAGGCACTGTTGATTCTTATTCTTAGATGCCCTTGTGTGTAAGGCAATATCATTGAATGAAATGTATGGATCAGTAGATAATGGCATTATATCTACTGGATAATGCAGACGTTAAGGCACATGTCAACAGTGGTTAAATTAACATCGCTGGAACATCGACTTCCCATCCCTTCGGATTAAAAGGGTCTCATCCTGGGTTAACAAAGATATGGAGAGATATTTGGACAGCGAATTATTTGCGGAGTCAGCCTCTTTTAAAATGCGGTATTGGATTTATAATGCAGGTAGCCTGGAGGGAGATGCGGTCTGTATTTTTAAGAGCAGTGGAGGACTCTGTGAGAGTTGCAAAGTCACAAACCATTAGGGGAGAAGGGGCCCAAATGTCTCCTGACGCCAGTACCGGGGATGCCAGTGTCCTGGGTCTGTCCACACTGGTCTGACCCGGGTCAGGACTGGGTCAGTTTACGGGCTGAAGCCGGTAAACTTGCCAGTTATCACCGCTTCTCCTCCTCCTGCAATTACATTTTCTGGCGCATTTATTTATTTATTTATTTTTTTATTTCATTTCACCGTGATTTTGTCTCATCTGGTGCTTAGCTTCCCGTTCATAGATTTTAGTTAAATTAGCTCGCTTTGGACCGTTATCGTTTTTCTGCGTTTTTGTAGATTACAGTACTTTTTTCCATTAAATATATAAATGACAGGTTTTTATTTGATGTGATTTTGCCTCATACTGACTTCACATCCTTTTGTTCCTAGTTAATTCTGAATTAATTCAGGCTATCATTCTTCCCAATTTGGAATCGGCGATTGTGCCCCTGCTCTGCCTAGTTCCACTGCTGCGCCCCCCGCGGCTACATATGCAGCCAAAGCGTGCTCAGTCCCCCGATGCGCTAGCCCACGTTTTCGGTTTTTTTTTTTTTGTGTTTTGTTTTGTTTTTTACGCCTCACACTCCACATGGTACAAGAGAGATTACTAGCACTGATGTGGAGGGAGAAACACTGCCTATCTCTCACCGTGGACAGCTGTTGACGGTTCGACTGGGAGGAACTAATGTAGCGGTAACCCTGGGAAACCCAGCCAACTTCAATCCACCCTACTCCGGGAAGAACGAGGCCGGCAGTCTCGTAGTCGCAGTCAGGTGGTGATGTACGGTAGCCATGGCCGAGTCTTGCCCAGTCCCGCATTCTGTTTGTGTCTCTATTCTCTTTTTATTTTATATTTTTATTTTTTACTGTTGCCATTAGCTTCATATTCTAATATCAGTTCCGATCTGTTTTTTTTTTCATCTCCCGTCTTAAGTTAGCGTTATCTTCCAGCTACGCTTCCCTTATCTTCCGCATCGCGCCATTTTGCATTATTTTCCACACAATTCCACTGTCGGGGGCGCTGTAGAAAATTAAATTTTGTGGATCGGTGGGACGATAACGGTCTCGGAATCACCCGTGGCTGTTTTGTGTGCTCAGTCCCAGCGATCAGCGTGAAGATCGTGGCCAATCAGGAGCAGGCGCGGATCGGCGACAACCTTACCTTGGAGTGCACCTCCGGGAGCAGCAACCCCCAAACCAACCTCACCTGGACCCTGGGAGCGGAGAAGTGCGGAGGGGGGGGGGGGGGGGTCTCTTAGCACTTGGAAGTGGTTATGGAAGCTGACTTCTTTACATTTCAGTGTTGCTAGTTTTAAGCCTGAATGTGACGTACTTAAACAAAAAGCACCGAATATAAAATAAATCACCAATGAAAATTAAATGACAGTGTGCAAGAGAGATAAAAGAGGAAGAGATATCTGTCAATAATAATCATAAAAGTAACCTTCAGTTAAAGCTATAACAATTAACAATAAATGTGTTTGTAAAGTTCATTTAATACAAAGACTTGCAGCCCAAAGTGCTTCGCTGTGGGAATTAAATTTAAATTGGATAAGTGAGTGAAAACATAATTCAATTAAAACACCAAAAAGGTGAGAATGTAAAATTTGCCTATATTATGTTAGAATAAAATGGGAAAAGTCAGAGTGCCAACAGTCAGGTAAAACAGATAATAAAAATCTGAAGAACAGCTCCGTTCTCAGTACACAAATGACAATAAAAATCATGTTGCAGACTGATAGATAGAAGATAAGCATAAAATTCAAAATTGAATTCAATTAAAATGAAAAAAAGTGACATCACTTGAACAGTGTCTCTACTTGGGGGCTGCCTTTGCTGAGCTGCTGGCTGTATCTGTGGAAATCACTTCTTCTCTTTCGCTGACCCAGGGTGACGGGGGTGGACCAGGCTCCTAAGAAGGCCCAATTTGGGGGCGTGTCTCTGCACAGCCTGCTGAAGCTGTCCCTCTCCTCCAATCACAACGGCCGCAGGGTGACCTGCCACGCCTTCAGCTCCTTACTGTCAGAGGGGGTCAACACCTTCTACACGCTCAATGTGCTCTGTGAGTGTGTGTGTGTGTGTGTGAGTGTGAGCGTGTGAGTGTGTGTGTGTGCGTGAGTGTGTGTGTGTGTGTGAGTGTGTATGAGTGTGCGTGTGTGTGAGTGTGAGCGTGTGAGTGTGTGTGTGAGTGTGTGAGTGTGCATGTGTGTGTGAGTGTGAGCGTGTGAGTGTGTGTGCATGTGCGCTAGTGCATGTGTGTGAGTGTGTGCGTGTGTGTGAGTGTGAGCGTGTGAGTGTGTGTGTGTGCATGTGCTCTAGTGTGTGTGTGTGTGTGTGTGTGTGTGTGCATGTGCGCTAGTGCGTGTGCGTGTGTGTGTGTGTGTGCATGTGTGTGAGTGCGTGTGCGTTTGTGTGTCTGTGTGCAAAGGGGTGTGTTTATTTGCAAGTGTGTTTCAATGTGTGTTGTAGTAAATTCAGTGCTTAATGTGCTTTGCGTGTGCCTGTGTGCCTGTCTGTCAGAGTCTATTTATGTAAGCGTATACAACGGGCTCAGCGTGTTCTACCAGGCTGTGCGTGAGTGTGTGTGTGTGAGTGGCAGTGCGTGTGCCGCGTGTGTTCATTTGTGTATGTAATAGAGTGTTTAGCTGACCAATGTGCCCGGTAAGTGCCGCTGTAGAAATGCATCACAAGCCGCGTAAGTCACTGTGGATAAGAGCATCTGCTAAATGGGATAATGGCATGTAAAATGTAACTGTCGGCTTCAATCTGCGATGACTGACAATTTGTCGCTGTTTAGCTCTGTGGAGCTTATTGGACATTATGTCTCAGTGAGTAGACCGCGCGCTTGTATTTGTTTGTTTATTTGATGTTGTGACAGTTTTTGTGTGTCTCTGCGCGTGTGTGTGTGTGTGTGTTTCTTGGTAATGGCGTGCATTACAGATCCTCCTGAATTTGGACCAGACCAGCCTAAGCTGATCCAAGTGGTTGAAGACGATGTTGCCCTCCTCCCTTTGATAGTCTCAGCCAATCCGGACGAGATATCCTGCGAATGGACCTATCAGGGCGAGACCCTGGCTGTAGGTAAAGAACTAGGGCGATCCGACCCATCAAAACCTTCCATCCAGAAGAGGGTTGGGATCGTTCTTTAGGCCCCATCATCACCATCAGGGCGGGCTTGTAAACTAAAGCCCAAGCTTTGTAGCATTAAAAAAATAAGCTTTGCCAGACTTGCAGATTTGCTTTACACCATAGTGCATGGAACCCAGATGAGGGTCTCGGTCTCCCTCAATAGGAAGCGCGTTTCCATTTCAGTGATGCCTCAGCGTTTCCATTTCAGTGATGCCTCAGCGTTTCCATTTCACGTTTCTCATTTCAGCGACGCCATTTTAGCCCGTGTAAGTGTAGCCCCTCCTCAGGGTCTGCCTCCCACATTGAGCTCCGCTGCCTTGTTGGGGGGGGGTGGGGGGGTGGGGGGGTGGCGCAGCGTCCCTGCGCTCTTGCGCAGGCGGTACTGGCCAGTCACGTGCGCGTCGATGTGTCCCGTGACAGACGGGTATCCGCGGTACCGCCGGAGCGGGGATCTGGAGCTGGAGATTTGGAACGTGACCAGGAGGGACGCGGGGACGTACACGCCCGTGTGCCGGAACGCCGAGGGGGAGAACCGCACCTCCATCGCCCTGGACGTCCAGTGTAAGGGACCTCGCCACCACCCGCTGTCCACCACACTGCCCCGGCAGCACAAGGGGCGCTCCCAGGCTACTGCAGTTCTCAGTGTTCCTGTTCCCTTTCAGGGTTCCACAGTTCTTAGTGTTTCTGTTTCATTTCAGGCTACTGTGGTTCGTAGTGTTCTTGTTCCATTTCAGGGTTCTGCAGTTCTTAGTGTTCCTGTTCCATTTCAGGGTTCCACAATTCTTAGCATTCCTGTTCCATTTCAGCGTTCCATGGTTCTCAGTGTTCCTGTTCCATTTCAGGGTTCCATAGTTCTTAGCGTTCCTGTTTAATTTCAGGGGGGCCTTGTGGATCTCTACGTACAACCGAGCCGATCTATAAAAGTGTAGAAATTTAAGAACTATGCTGACAGGGCTCCTGGGTCTGTAGGGTCTGCTGGTTTTTCGTTCTTAACTTAAGTTCCACAAGCTGTTCACACTCGAGAGAACAGCCGAGGCGAGTGAACTGTGCAATCAGCAGGTTTTGCTGATCAATGAATGCTTTCGTTCCCATATCAGACCACGGTAAACACATTTTACACTTCAGATACAAGCCCAGGCTCCAGCCTTTGTTCTCTAATTTATCAAAATAATGTCCGATCAAGTGAACATCGGGGGTCATTAAATCACTAAGTCTGGCACAAAAATACAGAAGCGCAGATCAATCAGATCAATCCTTATGTAAGCCCGGCACGGAGCGAAAATAATTGAGGCCAGGAGTTTGCCGTCCTGGTCCCGGGGAGTCACAGGCTCTGCTCGGACTTTATGCACAACTTTTTCACACAAATCAACAACAAGTTCAGACCAATGCAGGGTGAGGTAGCTGTGGAATTTCAATGATCGATTATTGCTGAGTAACCGTGGAAACCAGTGCGTCCTGTAGCCCTACAGGCCCTTATTAAAATTGAATATACTGAAATCTATTATAAATATGTGGACTTACATATATTAATAAATAAATTTCACTGCAGTGTGTTTTGTAAAAAAAAAAAAAATTATGCATCTGTAACAGAAAGAGCTATTTTCATATATTCATATGAAAACGTGTCACATATTTTCTCATATGCTGCGTGGAGTCCAGCGTCTTCCCACGGCCTTTGTCCTGACCGTGCCGTCGGGTTTGTGTTTCTGAGTCAGGAGGGGCGTCATTTGGAAAAGGCATCGCTAACGACGCGCATAGATCAGCAATTACAGACCGCGCTCCCATCCCCCCCCGAAAAAAAAAAACAGCAGTCTGAAATCCATGAGGATAATAATGATAGCCATAAACCATAATGATAACAATCTATTGTTTGCCAGCAGATTCAGCGAAGGGCTTTTTTTTTCTCCTCCTGTTCAGCGCACCTGTCAATCAGTTTTTTTCCCCGAGCGCTTCGTCTCTGTCAAGGCTGCGGCAACATTATTTTATTATATTTTATTTTATTTAACGGCGCCGTTGGGGTAGGCATACTTTTACGGCTCTGTGAAATATCACCGCGGAGGCCGTCCCAGCGATGGCCCCCTGTCCTGGTCAGAGGCCGTTTTTATTATAGCTGCTGCAGTCTGACCGCCCCCGCTTTTCCCTTAAATTTGAACGATTGGCATATTTTTTATAGCCCCTCGTCGTCGTCCTCGTCCTCGTCTGAGTTACGGGGGCTTGATGGCGCTGGGGTTCCGGAATGTCACCCCGCGCTCCGCCCCCCCCCCCGCCCCCCCGGTGAACGTTTGGCCAGCCCCGAGCGGGACGGCGGTGCGGTGCGTGTAATGGAGAGAAAGTGCCGCTGACACGCCCCTCGGGCGGGGCACTTAACCCGAACGGCCGTATAAACGAAATAAATAATGTGAGTCCCACCCCGGTCACGTCGGGACGGGCGACCGACCGTTCTACGCGTGCCTCGCTGTATCTGTGGTGAGCGTGTACCCGTGGCGATTTTTTGCCGGTTCCCCAGACGCCCCCGGTGTGCGAGCGGCGAGGGACCCCGTGTACGTGGACCGGGGCCGGACCGCGGACCTGGAGTGCGTGGCCGACGCCAACCCCATCGTCTCCGGCATGTTCTCCTGGGCGCGGCTGGTGAGTGCTCCGTGCCGCTCCGGTGAGCTTCCTGCCGCTAACTTCATCCCCCTCTCTCCTGCTCCTCCCTCGCCGCTCATCATTCACCCGCCCAAAGCGCAATTGGCCGATATATCAGCCGTCTAACCCCCACCACGCCCCCCTCTTTGTCTCCTGCATAAATCGAGAAAAATAGCTTTCATTAAAGAACTGTTACTAAGGTGTGCATTTGTCAGTGTTAGCTCGTGTTACTCTCTTCCTTCCCTCTGCGTCTAAGGGGCCCAGCTCTGCTGCTTCCTGTTCTTCTTGCTCTGTGGTCTTTCTCTCTCTCTCGCTCTCTCTCTCAGGGGGAGGAAGACGACGCCCTCCCGGGGTCGGAGAGTGAGGACCAGGCCACCGGTTGGCTGACCATCCCCGAGGTCGCCCGCTCCCACAGCGGCCGCTACAGGTGCACGGTGGACAACGGCATAGCGCCCCCTGCCAGCGCGGAGGTCCGACTGGTAGTGCGCTGTGAGTGTGTATTACTGATCTGCGTTAGTGCAGAAAAAGGTTCTCCCTTCCCCAGGTGGATGGCAAGCTACCAGAATCCCTGATATTCCCCGCTATCTCTGCTAGAGGGACTTGCTAGAATTATCACCATTGCTTATCAATAAATTTCAGGAAATATCATATTTCTAATAAAAATGGCCAAGATATGAAACGTTGTAAAGGAACACTATCTGCCTAACGTGGTTAAGTGGGACTTGTGAACCTCAGAAGGTACTTTCTCATGTCATTAATCTCAAAGCCAGTTGCTGCAGCATATTTGCCACTTTTGGTTTTTTTTAGACTCAGGCACAGATTGTTATTTGCTACAAAAGCTGTGCTACTGACACAGAAGTAGCTCAAAGGAATGACAGTTTATTGTGCGTAGATACGACAGAGAAACACACAAAGCTTTATGTTCCCGGGCCACGTCGGACAGGGACATGAATGCGTGTCTTGTACAGCGCTCAGACTCGGTGTTGGTACAGCGCTCAGACTCGGTGTTATCAGCGCTCAGACTCGGTGTTATCAGCGCTCAGACTCGGTGTTTGTACAGCACTCAGACTCGGTGTCTTGTACAGCGCTCAGACTCGGTGTTTGTACAGCGCTCAGACTCGGTGTTTGTACAGTGCTCAGACTCGGTGTTGGTACAGCGCTCAGACTCGGTGTTTGTACAGTGCTCAGACTCGGTGTTGGTACAGCGCTCAGACTCGGTGTTTGTACAGCGCTCAGACTCGGTGTTTGTACAGTGCTCAGACTCGGTGTTTGTACAGCGCTCAGACTCGGTGTTTGTACAGCGCTCAGACTCGGTGTTGGTACAGCGCTCAGACTCGGTGTTGGTACAGCGCTCAGACTCGGTGTCTGTACAGCGCTCAGACTCGGTGTCTGTACAGCGCTCAGACTCGGTGTTTGTACAGCGCTCAGACTCGGTGTTTGTACAGCGCTCAGACTCGGTGTTTGTACAGCGCTCAGACTCGGTGTTTGTACAGCGCTCAGACTCGGTGTTTGTACAGCGTTCAGACTCGGTGTTTGTACAGCGCTCAGACTCGGTGTTATCAGCGCTCAGACTTGGTGTTTGTACAGCGCTCAGACTCGGTGTTTGTACACGCTCAGACTCGGTGTTTGTACAGCGCTCAGACTCGGTGTCTGTACAGCGCTCAGACTCGGTGTCTGTACAGCGCTCAGACTCGGTGTTATCAGCGCTCAGACTCGGTGTCTGTACAGCGCTCAGACTCTGTGTTTGTACAGCGCTCAGACTCGGTGTTTGTACAGCGCTCAGACTCGGTGTTTGTACAGCGCTCAGACTCGGTGTTTGTACACGCTCAGACTCGGTGTTTGTACAGCGCTCAGACTCGGTGTTGGTACAGCGCTCAGACTCGGTGTTTGTACAGCGCTCAGACTCGGTGTTTGTACAGCGCTCAGACTCGGTGTTATCAGCGCTCAGACTCGGTGTCTGTACAGCGCTCAGACTCTGTGTTTGTACAGCGCTCAGACTCGGTGTTTGTACAGCGCTCAGACTCGGTGTCTGTACAGCGCTCAGACTCGGTGTTTGTACAGCGCTCAGACTCGGTGTTTGTACAGCGCTCAGACTCGGTGTTTGTACAGCGCTCAGACTCGGTGTTTGTACAGCGCTCAGACTCGGTGTTATCAGCGCTCAGACTCGGTGTCTGTACAGCGCTCAGACTCTGTGTTTGTACAGCGCTCAGACTCGGTGTTTGTACAGCGCTCAGACTCGGTGTCTGTACAGCGCTCAGACTCGGTGTTTGTACAGCGCTCAGACTCGGTGTTTGTACAGCGCTCAGACTCGGTGTTTGTACAGCGCTCAGACTCGGTGTTTGTACAGCGTTCAGACTCGGTGTTTGTACAGCGCTCAGACTCGGTGTTATCAGCGCTCAGACTTGGTGTTTGTACAGCGCTCAGACTCGGTGTTTGTACACGCTCAGACTCGGTGTTTGTACAGCGTTCAGACTCGGTGTTTGTACAGCGCTCAGACTCGGTGTTTGTACACGCTCAGACTCGGTGTTTGTACAGCGCTCAGACTCGGTGTTTGTACACGCTCAGACTCGGTGTTTGTACACGCTCAGACTCGGTGTTGGTACAGCGCTCAGACTCGGTGTTTGTACAGCGCTCAGACTCGGTGTTATCAGCGCTCAGACTCGGTGTTTGTACACGCTCAGACTCGGTGTTATCAGCGCTCAGACTCGGTGTTTGTACAGCGCTCAGACTCGGTGTTTGTACAGCGCTCAGACTCGGTGTTTGTACAGCGCTCAGACTCGGTGTTTGTACACGCTCAGACTCGGTGTTGGTACAGCGCTCAGACTCAGTGTTTGTACAGCGCTCAGACTCGGTGTTTGTACAGCGCTCAGACTCAGTGTTTGTACAGCGCTCAGACTCGGTGTTTGTACAGCGCTCAGACTCGGTGTTTGTACAGCGCTCAGACTCAGTGTTTGTACAGCGCTCAGACTCGGTGTTTGTACAGCGCTCAGACTCGGTGTTGGTACAGCGCTCAGACTCGGTGTTTGTACACGCTCAGACTCGGTGTTGGTACAGCGCTCAGACTCGGTGTTTGTACAGCGCTCAGACTCGGTGTTGGTACAGCGCTCAGACTCGGTGTTTGTACAGCGCTCAGACTCGGTGTTTGTACAGCGCTCAGACTCGGTGTTATCAGCGCTCAGACTCGGTGTCTGTACAGCGCTCAGACTCGGTGTTTGTACAGCGCTCAGACTCGGTGTTTGTACACGCTCAGACTCGGTGTTTGTACAGCGCTCAGACTCGGTGTTTGTACAGCGCTCAGACTCGGTGTTTGTACAGCGCTCAGACTCGGTGTTGGTACAGCGCTCAGACTCGGTGTTGGTACAGCGCTCAGACTCGGTGTTTGTACAGCGCTCAGACTCGGTGTTGGTACAGCGCTCAGACTCGGTGTTTGTACAGCGCTCAGACTCGGTGTTTGTACAGCGCTCAGACTCGGTGTTATCAGTGCTCAGACTCGGTGTCTGTACAGCGCTCAGACTCGGTGTTTGTACAGCGCTCAGACTCGGTGTTTGTACACGCTCAGACTCGGTGTTTGTACAGCGCTCAGACTCGGTGTTTGTACAGCGCTCAGACTCGGTGTTATCAGTGCTCAGACTCGGTGTCTGTACAGCGCTCAGACTCGGTGTTTGTACAGCGCTCAGACTCGGTGTTTGTACACGCTCAGACTCGGTGTTTGTACACGCTCAGACTCGGTGTTTGTACAGCGCTCAGACTCGGTGTTTGTACAGCGCTCAGACTCGGTGTTGGTACAGCGCTCAGACTCGGTGTTGGTACAGCGCTCAGACTCGGTGTTTGTACAGCGCTCAGACTCGGTGTTGGTACAGCGCTCAGACTCGGTGTTTGTACAGCGCTCAGACTCGGTGTTTGTACAGCGCTCAGACTCGGTGTTATCAGCGCTCAGACTCGGTGTCTGTACAGCGCTCAGACTCGGTGTTTGTACAGCGCTCAGACTCGGTGTTTGTACACGCTCAGACTCGGTGTTTGTACAGCGCTCAGACTCGGTGTTATCAGCGCTCAGACTCGGTGTCTGTACAGCGCTCAGACTCGGTGTTTGTACAGCGCTCAGACTCGGTGTTTGTACAGCGCTCAGACTCGGTGTTATCAGCCTTCGCCGTCACCCTCTAACCACCTCTATTACACCATCCCGGTTTGTCCAAGTGCCGGCCACCTCAAGGTGACCGTTTCAGGACATTCAATCATCGACTCATCTGTGACTGGTGATGGAGAAGGGGGTGCAGCCGAGGCGAAGGAGGCCTCTGGTCAGGGTGCGGTGTGAATTGGGGGGGGGGGGGGTCAATGGGACCGAGCGGGGGGCAGTGAGATCGCGTTCCGCTTGTGGTCGGCAGAATGGCTGTGTTTGAGCAAAATTTTCCCCACCGTCGTTTCTGCAGTTCGGCCGGTGATCCAGAAGGGGGCGCAGTGGCGCAAGGTGGCGAGTCGCGGCGACGGGAGCAGCACGGCCGACGTGGCCTGCCAGGCCGAGGGGGTCCCCAAGGTGGAATTCTCCTGGGCCAAAAACGGGGTGCCCATGGATCTCAGCGAGAAGGAGGATCGCCCCAATCTTCTTTCCAGGTGCGTGCTGTTCAGCATTACAAAAAAACAAAAACAAAAAAACACTACAACACAAGGGATTACAGCCATAATGAAAACTAGAGCACACGCTTAGCGCTGTATATGGATGTTGGCGTCTCAGCGCTGTACCGTAAAGGATGCGGAGTAAAGGCGTGAGCTGTACCCGTCAGCGTTCCAGAAAGAGGCTTAATGAATTCGGCACGGCCGCCAGGCTCGCTGCTCTGTCGGGGTTCAGTCCGAGTCTCTCCCCCCCCGTTGCCACAGGTACCGGGAGCGGACGGTGAGGGAGGGGGCGGTCCACACCAGCACGGTCACCGTGGTGAACGTGAGCGCGGCGCTGGATTACGCCAACTTCACCTGCACGGCCCGGAACAGCCTGGGAGAGGATCAGCTGCTCATCCAGCTGCTCAGCACCAGTACGGGAGGGGAAGGAGGGAGCGAGGGATGGAGGGAGGGGTGGGGGGGGAGGGAGGGGTGGGGGGAGAGAGGGAGGCGTGGGGGGAAGTGAGGGGTAGGGGGAGGGAGGGAGAGAAGGAGGGAGGAAGAGAAAAGAGGGGTAGGGAGAGAAAAGAAGGCTAGAGGAGGGAGGGAGGGAGAGAGGGAAAAGAGGGGTAGAGGGAGGGAGGGAGAGAAAAGAAGGCTAGAGGAGGGAAGGAGGGAGAGAAAAACAGGCTAGAGGGTGGCAGGGTGGTGAGGGACAATAGAGGGAGGGGTGACCCAGTGGAGAGGAAGAGGAGAAGACTTTGAAAGAGGGAGAGAGGAGGAAGTTAGAGAGTGATGGGAGGAGAGAGGAAGAGAAGACGAATTCAGAGAGCGATAAGAGCAAAGAGGGAGATAGAGGTGAAGAGAGTGATGGTAGAAAGAGAGAGATAGAAGGGAAGAGAGTGACAGTGAGGAGAGAGAGAAGAGAGGAGGAGAAAGGGAAAGAAGGGAGAGAGAAAAAAATAGTGTTGTGTGTATAGTAGTGTTTGACTTAAGTCAGAGTTACATATTTATATTTCATACTTCACATGTGTTCTGCATGATTTCACCATATCAGCATGGCTGTCCTGCCAGTGCAACAGCATTGGGTTGAATTTAGAAGGAAAAGAGAAGAGAAGAGGGAGAAAGAAGAGAGGGGGAGAGATATAGCGAAGAGAGAGGAAAGGGTGACAGATGAGCTGAAGAGGGAGAGAAAAAGAGGGTGAATTTGAGAGGGATGTAGAAAAAGGGAGGGGGGGAGAAGGAAGAGAGGGAGAGAGGGCAAGGGTGGAAGCAAGCAGAGAGATAAAGAGGGAATGAGACAGAGAAAGAGAGAGAGAGAGAGGAGGCCAGAGACATGTTTCAAAACAACATTTATTTATAGAAAAAGGATCTAAATCTGTAAGGGGAGACTAATCAGTTTGCGGTGCTGGTGATTTCGGTTTCCCGTTTGCGTAGGAAGCGGGGGCCCGCCATTGGACGGCGTCGAAGAGACACTCATCTGGAGTTCAGCCAGCGCTCTACATAGAAAAGAGAACAGTCCCGATTTCCATGACAACGCGCGCGAGCCGGGCTTTGTTTTCTGCGCTCGCCTGGCTCGGCGCGCTGTGCAGACCGCTCCTGCGCGGGGGAGCAGAGGAGGGCCGTCCGCACAGAGACGGGCGGCGAGGGCGCGCGGCAGCGCCGCCGCGCTTTATGAATAAATTAATTGGGGAATAAACAGCTGCGGCGGCGGCTCCCGCCGCCATTTCCCCTCCGCTCCAAATCCGGCCGGAGAGAGCGCGGGACTGTCGATCCTTTTTTTTTTTTTTCCCCGTTTTTGTTTTCGAGCGAACTTCGGCAGGGCCGAGCAGGGGGACGGGGGGGACGGGGGGGACGGGGGCAGAGCGCAGGTACCGCCGCTCTACAGTGGCGTGACGCGCGTTGGCCTGGCGTCGGGCGCCATGGTTACCCGCCTGGGCTCCGTCTCCGCGCGGCAGCTCGGGCGGGGCGGGGGGGGGCGGCGTCCTCGCCCTCCTCGGTCTGCCCTCTGCGCCGCCGCCGCCATTCGGTGGATAATGACGCTCTAAAATGCTTCTCTGTGCTCTGCCCCCATTACACTGCCCTCTGGCTGTGAAATTAGCATCCCCGTGCCATCTCTGAGCCCCTATCCCAGCATGCCTTGCGGCCCCTGGCAGACACGTTTAGTGTTTACCATAAAAACCATGAAATACAATCCAATATTCTCGCTGTTTTTACCGCTGCGAATATTCATAATTAATCTGACGCAGTAATAGTAAATTATATATGCTTCTTATCATCAGAGGGGCTGGAGAGAAATGCACTTCCCTTCGCCGACGTTCCTGTTTGGATTTAAAGGCACCGTACAGGAAACAGAAATGAGACTAATCCCAGGTCTGCCGCAAAGTGCTTTTCCTCCGCTTCCTGGGTGTTATCAGGGCTGCCTTTGGGTTTTCTTGGGAGGTGTGAATGTGTGTGTGTGTGCGCGTGTGCATGCGCGCATTCTTGCGTGCGTGCGTGTGTGTGTGCATGGCCATGCTCGTACGTGCGTGTGCTTGTGTGTGTTCGTGTGCGTGCGTGTGTATGTGTTGGTTCGTGTGTGTGTGAGTGTGTGTGTGTATGTGTTGGTTCGTGTGTGTGTGAGTGTGTGTGTGAGTGTGCGTGCGTGTGTGTGTGAGTGTGCGTGTGTATGTGTTGGTTCGTGTGTGTGTGAGTGTGTGTGTGTATGTGTGTGTGTGTGTATGTGTTGGTTCGTGTGTGTGTGAGTGTGTGTGTGTGTGTATGAGTGTGTATGTGTGTGTGTGTGTGTGTGTGTGAGTGTGTGTGTGTATGTGTGTGTGTGTGTGAGTGTGTGTGTGTATGTGTGTGTGTGTGTGTCGGGGGTGGTGTTTGGAGTGGAGTAAATAGGTCAGTCATTTCTGTGAGGTGTTGTGGTTCACCTTTACCCTGCATGGACCTCATTCATGAGCCCATTCACTCTCAGGTCACTTTCTCCTCAGATACTCAAGGCTCCTCTCTCTCTCTCTCTCCCTCTACCTCTCCCTCTCTGTCTCTCTCTCTCTTTCTCTCTCTCTACCTCTCTGTCTCTACCTCTCCCTCTCTGTCTCTCTCTCTCTCTCTCTCTCTCTACCTCTCTGTCTCTACCTCTCCCTCTCTGTCTCTCTCTCTCTCTCTCTCTCTCTACCTCTCTGTCTCTACCTCTCCCTCTCTGTCTCTCTCTCTCTCTCTCTCTCTCTCTCTACCTCTCTGTCTCTACCTCTCCCTCTCTGTCTCTCTCTCTCTCTCTCTCTACCTCTCTGTCTCTACCTCTCTCTCTCTACCTCTCTCTCTCTCTCTCCCTCTCTGTCTCTCTCTCTCTCTCTCTCTACCTCTCTGTCTCTACCTCTCCCTCTCTGTCTCTCTCTCTCTCTCTCTCTCTCTCTCTCTCTCTCTACCTCTCTGTCTCTCTCTCTCTCTCTCTCTACCTCTCTGTCTCTCTGTCTCTACCTCTCCCTCTCTGTCTCTCTCTCTCTCTCTCTCTACCTCTCTGTCTCTACCTCTCCCTCTCTGTCTCTCTCTCTACCTCTCTGTCTCTACCTCTCCCTCTCTGTCTCTCTCTCTCTCTACCTCCCTCTCTGTCTCTCTCTCTCTCTTTCTCTCTCTCTGTCTCGCTCTCAAATCCAATTGTTCAGCCTGATTTTAGGAATAATCTGGTAAAGGGGTACCAACAGTCTCCCCCCCCCCCACCCACACACAGGGTTCAAATGCGTAAGGTACCGGTAACTCGAGCAGAGGGGCTCGCCGCGTTTTACGACACACTGTTGCCCCCTAAACCACCCCCCCCGCCCCCCCCTCCACCCAACCTTCCTCTTTTTCTTTTTTCTCCCTTTCTCTGCTTCTGTTTATCTCTGGGACAGAACATGGTCAAGTGCGTGCGATGGACGGCTGGACGTTCAGAATGAAGTGCACGAGGCACTTCAAATTAATGAGAAAATCGGAACCTCAAGGAAAACGGAAAATTGTAATATTTGATTTCCATGTCAATGCTTCGCCCGGCCTTCTGAAACCACTCGGTTAAATGAGCGGCCATATTGGTTGGAATTCTTCCTTTCTCTCCCTCTGCCCCTCTGCAAAAGTCTCACCCCTTATGTCATGTTGCCATAATGAGGAACACACAGAATGGCAATGTCAGTTGTCCTAAAGTACTCTGTAGTTTTGATATTGAAAGTGTTATGACATATCAGTATGACAGTATATGTCCGCTGATGACTATGTCACTTGGCATAAAGGATGATGTCCATTTGATATTGAAAGTGACACAATGACCCTGTAGAGCAGTCATTTACAAAATGGTCATTTATTTATGTCAGTTGTCATGTATTCTTTATGCATACCCTCTTCAAATAAAGTGTTACCCAATATATATACCCAGTATACCCAATACATACAGTAATATTTCAAAAGCACGATATATATATAAAAAACTAATAGAAGGGCAGAACTATTGAAAGCATTTAGTTATTTTCTAAATGAACTCTCCATCTCTATCACTCTGTGTCTCAATCTCTCTCTATCTCTGTCTCTCTGCCTCTCTCTCTCCATCTCTGTCTCTCTCTGTCTCTCTGCCTCTCTCTCTCCATCTCTCTCTCTCTGCCTCTGCCTCTCTCTCCATCTCTGTCTCTCTCTGCCTCTGCCTCTCTCTCCATCTCTGTCTCTCTCTGCCTCTGCCTCCCTCTCTCTCTCTCTCTCTCTCTCTCTCTCATCCTCTGGGGGTTGGTGGGTTTGTTTTTTGTTTTTGGTTGTTTTTTTTTTTGTTGTTTTTTTGAAATGCTGTAATTTCTGTTTTTGAACTATGCCCCAATACGAGCAGTTTTAAAATCAAATATCTCTCTCTCTCTCTCTCGCTCTCTCTCTCTCTCTCTCTCTCTCCCCTCTCTCTCTCTCTCCCTCTCTCTCTCTCTCTCTCTCTCTCTCTCTCTCTCCCTCTCTCTCTCTCTCTCAGGTCACCCAGACCCTCCATCGGACCTGCGGCTGGTCAGTGCCAGCCGCCGCACGGTCACGTTGCAGTGGACCGCTGGGTTTGACGGGGGTTCGGACCAGAGGTTCCGTGTCAGGTGAGGGTTCGGGGTGGTGGGGTGGTGGGGTGGTGGGGGGGAGGGGGGGAGGGGGGGGGGGGTCAAAGGTCAACTCTGGAGCCGTGCGGCTTGTGTCGGGACTTTGAAAAATAATGATATCCTCTGGACTTTGGCGCGCAGGAGAGGTGGGGAGGCTAAGCTGATCATTTCTGCTTTGGCGTAGCTGCACTCTCCCCTCTCACACACGTCTTGGCGTCGTGGCGTTTGGCAGGTATCGCTGGGCAGATTCGGCCAGCTCCCTGTACGTGGATGTCTTCCCACCCAGGGACACCACTTTCACCGTCAGCGGACTCTCCCCTGGCACCACCTACAACTTCTCCGTCAACGCCATCAATGCCATGGGAGAGAGCCAGTATGCCGACAACAACGCAGTACTCAAAGTCACCACCAGGGGTCAGTGTATAGCAGAATTGTTTTCCTTTTTTTTTCTTTTCTTTTTTTTTGCATTTTCGCCCACTGCAACAAAGCGTAGCTCACCAGCCAGGGAAAGAGTTAATCAACCCTAAATGATTAACAGGTTTGTAAATGTCAGGCTTTAAACATTTAAAGCATTTTTAATGAACCAGGCGAGCAAAATCAGACAGAGATTAAGGAGTCTCTTTTCTGTAAGTGGGGAGGTGTTATCAGTCCCCAGACTCAGTTTGAGAAAGATTCCTGCTCATTATATGAGCCCATGTAGCTGACAGCTACAGTAAACACAGTAGACGCTTCACTGAATACCCGACTTTGCTCACACTAAATTACCCCATGGCCGCACGGCCACGCTGACAGCCGCACCCCCCCCTAACCCTTCCTCCGTCCTCTGTCCGCCTGAAGTCTTAGACCCCGACGAAGAGGAGGAATCACCGGGAGACGACGAAGGTGCTACAGGTATGCGCTGCTGAGCTCCGGAAATGTCCATAGGTGATGTGTGAGGCGACTCATTCGTATGGCAACTTCATTTAAGAAAACCACCTCAGCGTGGTTTTCACAAGCGCCATATGTTGACGCGCTTCAGTAATGATGTTCATGGCATCTGGTAATGAATTAATTTTCACTATGATGCTGTTATTCATTACCTGGGGAGTATTGTGAAATAAGTCGGGTGGCTACCGCAATTCTTGTTTTACTGCAGTTTTGTTATCTGTCCTTATGCTCCTCTTATATTTAGCGATGCCATCAAAGTGTACCTTGACTAACATATTGAGTTCTTGGATTGCATTCATAAATCATCTCCCGGTGGGAGTGCTGATTTGGGGTCAGTTTTTCCCTGCTCCATATCATAGCCTTACCCTTTATCCTTTGTGGGCTAGACAGCAAAACTGGTCCTAGATCAGTTAATCCAACTTTCAGATGCTTCACGAATACAAGCTACCTGATCTCAGTCCGCTTGTATCCCAGAATCCTTTGGTGTGGCGCCGGCTGTCGTGGCGACGCTGTCGGTGGTGGGCGGAGTCTTGCTGGTGCTCAACGCGCTGGGCTGCTTCCTGGGACTCAGGAGGAGGAAGGGGCGGAGCCTGACAGGTGAAAGCGAGGCGTTAGCGCAGATGCGTCGCCTGCGGACACCCCGTCAACACGGGGGCGGGGGGCGGGGCGGGGGGGGTGTCTCAGAGCTCTTCTGCTGGGCGAGCGTGCAGCGCACCGCACAAGGGGTGGGGGGTAGGGGGGGTAGGGGGGGTGGGAGGAAAGTGCCTGAATTTTAATGTGACTGTCACATCTGCCTTCCACTGCAGTCTCTTATCTCCCCCTCATTCCACCCTCTCCTCTTCCCATATCTCCATCTGTGCCCCCCTCCCTTCCTGCGCCTCTGTCACTTCTCCCCCCCTCCGTCTCTCCTCTTATCTCCCTCCATCCCTTTTGTCTACCCTCTTTCCATCTGTCTCTCCCTCTCTCCCTCGGCTTGCTCTCAAACTCTCATTCTCCCTCCCATCTCTCCACTTCGCCTGCATCTTCTGTGCCTCTATCTATCCGAGTTTCCCTTTCTCCCTCCCTCCTCTCTCCAGCTTTTTCTTTTCTGTTTATGCTGTTCCCCTCCCCTCTTAATCCCCTTCTTTCTCTCTCTTTCTCCTTCCCAGGGGGTACGAGCAGTAGCTTGGAGGAGGAGAAGAAGAGTGATGAGGAGAGGTGAGTCAGTCTAATCTGCTTTCTGAGTCAGGCTTGTTTGGTAAACAGCCGCCGCGAAATCCACATTAAGTATCTTAAACGGCACTTTTCTGCCTCAAGACAGACACGCAGCCGAAACAGCTACGGTGGCTTACTGGGTACAAAAGAGACGGAGCACAACGCTCTATTTGAACAGGGCCGGCAGCCTCCCATTGTTTCATGACTTTAAAGGCCCGCCCATTTTTCTGTGATGAGTCTGATTGGACCGTCGGGCTGACGGACAGGTGCGGGTTCGGCAGCGTTGTCTGGTCCCTGACCGATCGCCTGTGCAGCAGGTCCTCGGTGAGCGGGCCGAACCGGTACGAGAGAGGAGAGCTGGTCAACACAGCCGCTCGGCGCACCCTACTGGTGGACAGCGGCTCGGAGTCCGAGAGCAACATCTACGAGAGCTACGGAGGGGTGAGAGGCCCAGAAAAGGCGGCGAGGCTAAGGTGCAGCTAGGGCTTGGGGCTGGGGCTGAAATGTAGGTGGATTCCAGGGTGGGCCTTGACCAGGGCTGGGGTAGCCTGGTGGACGTGGGATGTGGGTGGTCCGGGGTGGGCCTTGACCAGGGCTAGGGTAGCCTGGTGGACGTGGGATGCGGGTGGTCCAGGGTGGGCCTTGACCAGGGCTGGGGTAGCCTGGTGGAGGTGTGATGTGGGTGGTCCGGGGTGGGTGTGGTCATAATGTGGGCGGGGCCTGAGTGAGCTTGGTTGTGAAGGTTGGAGTTGAACCGGTGTAATGCTGACATGCTGAGGGGAAGGGGCAGACCACATGCAGACCACATAGCTGGCTGTACATTGGCACACAGGTGGAGGAGGGTGGAGCAGGGTAGAGGAGGGAGGAGGAGGGTGGAGAAGGGTGGAGGTGGGTGGAGAGTTAGATGGATTTGGAGTGGCTACGATGCACAGGACCTGGACGTACATTCCAGTCGGCATTGCTCACGGTCGTTTGTGTCCTCCCCATGGCATCCCA